>VXBZ01004564.1:734024-760744 GCA_013399135.1 Heliornis fulica | reverse complement strand
ATGCACCCCCTCTGTGCTGGGGGGACACGGGGGTCACCCGAAGTGGGGCATCCCGCTGCTCCCGGGGTGTCTAGGGGACACCCCGAGGGTTCCCCCCAAGGAGCTCTGGGGCTCCCGAACGCCCAGGTCGGGAGGTGGAGGCAGAGGGTGTCGGGGTGGTGCACCCCAGTGTGACTGGGATGTGGGGAACCGGGGGGGTGATGCCCTGCTACACTTGGGGTGGTGGGGTGTCACCTGCCCAGGTACACTGGGGTGTCCAGTCCTGCTGCACCCACACAATGCTGAGGTGCTGGGGCCCTGCCTGGTTCTCTCTGCTGAGCCCCGAAGGGAAGGCTGGGGATGGAGAGAACGAGGAACCGGGATGGGAGGTGGGTGGGAGGGCTCTGTGTGGGGTGCCACGGCCCAGGGCGGGTGCTGGGCCTGTGATTCAGGGTGCTGTGCCCGCTGACGCAGTGCCCAGGCTGGGGGTGGTTCCTGGCATTGCCTCACCTGCGGGCACGGGGCCAAGGCAGGGCAACGAAACCAACCCGGGAGCCGCCGGCCTGGGAACGGGGCCGGTTTCACAACTTGACCTCGAAGTTGTGGATGTTTAACGAGCAGGGGTGTTTGAAGCATGGCATGGAGGCAGACTGTGAGGTGTGTCTGTAACACACCTCCAATATCCTTCCATACCAGCAGGTATCAGGAAAGCACAGAGTTAACTCTGAGCAAGGCCTGGGAGGTTTCTGGCCTAATTCTGGATTTTTTTTTCCACACACACACACTCCCCCACTCTGTTTTAGCCCAGGCTGTTGTCATGGGGTAGCATCTCTGTCTGGGTTTAGTTCTCCTGTTCTTTGAGCAGAGCTGGCTGATAAAGGGGGATGGTTTAGCTCAGTTCTATATTTAAAAACCACAACACAGGAAAGAAAGAAGCCCAACCAAAACCAACCCAACCACCAACATATATATATATTCTTCATTTTTAACAAGAAAACCTGAACTAATTATCACCCTGCATCATTTGAGTCAAAGCAGCACCAGATGGCCTCACCATCTCTTCAGCACTGTCCCACTGAAACCCTACAAGCTGTTCCTGAGTGGAGCTGCCCCACTCAAGACAAATTTCCCTTTCTCAGCCTCCAGCGATTTGCCAGACTCATCCCACCACTGCCATGAGCAGCACAGTCACCTGGAGCTTCCTTCTTGGGGACAGGGTTGGGGACAGCAGAAGCCTATCCAAGCCAAGGCAAACCCTCTGGCACGACCTGGGCTACTCATGGGGACTGTCAGTCTCGTACTGATTCAAAACCACCTACCAGACATGAGAGCCACCACCCTCCTAAACCTGTGCTTGACCTTGGGTGGGTTGGTGCTGAGTAACCTTCTTGTCAGAAGACAAAGACCCATTGTGGTTGACTTGGTCTCTGTATCTCTGGGTTTTCTAAGGCGAGGGCAGCTTGCAGGTGTGTTGTTGGGTTGGTGCAGGTAGTGTTGGGCTGGTGGTGTTGGGGGGGTGTAGTTAGAGTGGTGGTGCTTGGTTGGTGTGGCTGTGTTGATGTCCCTCTGTTGAACTGAGTGGACAGTGCTTGTCCAACTACAGCCACACTCTCCCAGTCTCCAGGCAGGGTACACACAGCAGCCCTTACGTGCAAGTTGCACTGGAGGTGAGCTGGGTTTAATGAGGAAGTCAATAGGGAAGCTGGAGAGATAATCTTTCATCTGCAGGGGCTGGAAACTGATGCTTCTCCACCACTCTCACGCTGCAGCCACTTCCCTTGGTTGGCTTTTTCCATCAGGCCATTTGGCTGCTGGCCATGTTCATACTTAGAGGAGCCTTTGAAACTTGTGAAGAGGTGTATCAGAGCGTGTCCAGTGCTACCTTACTGTGGGAGGGTTTTCCTTGCTCTTAATCCACTTGCTTTTTCAATAAAAGTGTCCCCAAGAGGGACATCAGGAGTTGTGGAGACAGGGCTCAAGGTCAGTGGGGCTGTTGTACCCTGTTACCTTGGCTGTTGCCTTCTCATGGTTGCAAGAGCCTGTAAAACCTGAGATACAGCCACAGAGCTTGGCCACACAAGGGTTGTCCTTGAAAATAAATCTCTGGCAGGCTCCAGGGATGCTGTGGGTTCCCCAAAAATTCATCTTAGAAGCTGCATCCACCTGCAGCTTTCCCAGAGGTCAACTGCAAGGCTTGGAGGTTGCATGGGTTGCAAGGTTTTCCTTCAGCCTAGCTCCACCATGACCCTGTGTACAGACCATCACACCCCTTTGATGAAAACCATGATCCCCAAGGCTCTCTTTGGTGCTCCTCAGTGATGCTTAGACATGAGGCTGAGCCCTGAAATCCAGCTACAACAATCCTAAACTACAACAAACCTCGTGAATTTCCAGTCCAGCTTCTGTGCTTTTGGGACTGGTGCTTTTTATTTCAGTTGGGATTGAAAGGAGAGGAGCTGGAGGCATTGATTGTACTTAATGCTAAGGGTGTGCTAAGGCCCCTTGCTAGGTCAGGCCAAATAATGCAGTAATTCTGCATTAAAAGGGGGTTTTATTGCTGCTATTTATTTTTTAATTTGGAAGGGAAATGTGGTAATGTTGGCATGTTAAACACATTCCTGTGCAAGTGGCACATTTAATGAGCCTGAGAGGAAACAGTCTCTAATTGAAGGCCACTTTTCCATACTTTCCAGTTGAAAACATGAAATGATGTCCCTTGGGCAGCTCCTGGAGAGGCAGGGTGGGGGTCCCTGTTGGATGTGGGGCCTCCTCACACCTGCCTTGGCTCCAGGAAGGAGGTGGGTTTTCTCCAAGAATGATGTGTTTATGTTTTGAGAGGAGATTGAAAACCACCTCTAGTGATTTGGGGGCATCAAAGTGATCGCTTGGGAGCATCCCTGATGAGGGGGCTGGGGGGTTGATGTCCTGCTCACACAGCAGCTCAACACCTGGTTTTCTTCTCTGCCACATCTGGTTTTTGCAGTAATTTTAGCAGTGGGAAATGTGTATTTGAGTCGGTACTGAGTGATATTTAATTAATATTGATCGCTGGGCATAATTAGGAAGTAGCAAGCCATAATAAACACGCAACATGTGTGCATCCCTTTGTAGTGGGAGAGAGCTGGACCCTTCTGGCCAGCTGGCTTGTCTGAAGTGCAGGAGGGAAAGAGCTGTTCAAAGGGAAGAAGTGAAGTATCAAAAGCAAAATAAATCAATGAATTTAGCTGGTAAATAGAGGGAAAGCAGCATGTCGAGGACTGGAGATGGCCACAGGATTTCCTAGGAAGAAGCTGGCTCTGAGTCAGGGGTTCAAACACCCAGCACTGTAAATTTTGGAAGTGGATCTGGGAGTGAAGTTTAGCTAGAGGAAAATATTTGGAAAATGAAGTAGTAGTATCTCAGACAAACTCCAAATATTTAATCCCCAAGGTCTCTAGGCAATACCTGCAGCTAGAAGCTCACCAGCACCTGCCTGGGGATTTCTCATTGCTCCCTGGACTGGCATGTGGGACAGAGGATGCTGTGGGCTTGTGATGGCTTACATGAGGCATTCAGGGAAAGGGAATAGCCTGAAATGTCCCTATTTTAGAGTAATAAACATACCATATAAAAATATAAAATAAACACAGTTTATTTTATAATAAACAGGTGTGTTTTGCTGTTGCATTGCTTGGGCTGCCTGTCCCAAGACCCCTGCTGTTCCCACTCACAGCACAGGGAGTTGGGAATTAAGTTTTAATTTAGTTTTTGGGTCCTTTGAGGTTTTATTCAGCATGTTCCCCCATCTGTTCATTTAGGCAGAGTCAGAGCTGGCTCCTGGCCCAGCAGCTGGGAGGACATCGCTGCCCGCTTCGCCTTGATGGGAAATGTTGGGTTTACTTCCCTGACCAACCTCAGGAATTCCTGCCAGTGCAAACCCCAGAGACACCTTATTCCCCTGTTTATTCCCCAAATATTTGACATGGGACCTCCTGCTCACATGACATAGTGGATTAGTGACCCAGCAGTGACAGGCCATCCCAAAAATGCTTCTTCCATTCTCTTGCCTGAAAAATGCCATATCTATTCTCCAACTTCACCACTTGTTGGGGAAACAGGAATTTGGGGATGGAGCAGTGAGCTGGGAGATCCCAGGGCTGGTTCTTTAGGGGCTGAAAATCCTCCCAGTCTGGATCAGGGATTCTGCAGTCAGGGCTGGCTCCAGCCTCCTGCATTCCTGCCTGTCATGGGTGTTAAAAACCTGTTATGGGTGTTAAAACCTGTCATGCAAAACTGCCCACAGCTCTTCTTCCTCCAGGCAACTGACCTGGGCACTCCCAAAGTGGGTAAATAAGTGGGTAAATACCCAAATTGTTGGATAAGCTGGGAACAATGTACATCAGAGCTGCAAAACTCAGCCAAGCCCAGCAAACAGCATCTCCATAACGCTCCTCCAGTGACAGCTTGCAGGAGCCAGGGAAAGCTGAGAATATAGTTTAATAAAAAAAATTCCTTTTTCTCCCTGCAAGCCTTATTCTGCATAATCATTGGGCAGGAAAGACCATCCAGTGTTTTGCTAGGGAGTAAATTTGGGTTTCCTGGGTTCCTCACTCTGCATCCAACTCTGTCATGGCAGCAGGAGCCCCTGGAGTGAGGGAGCACCCTGCAGCACTCCCAGTGCTGGATTTGGGAAGCCAGGACCCATTGTGGGCTCCCAGGGATGCTACACCTCAGTCTCCACACCTGTAAAATAGCCTTTGGGGAAGGATGACAGAGTGTGTTTCCCCATCACACCAGTGTCAGTGATTTCCCCATCCCATATTAGGTTGAAAGACAGACTTAAATTATTCTGCAAACTCGTTTTCTGTGGTAGAGTGAGGAGACACCTGTTGGGCAGTGCTTTGCTTGGACAAACTTGTTTTGTGTGGTTGCAAACTGCCCCAGGGGAGATTGAGGTTGGACATGAGAAGAATTTCCCCCCTGAAAGGGTTGTCAGGCATTGGAACAGGCTGCCCAGGGCAGTGGTGGAGTCCCCATCCCTGGAGGGGTTGGAAAGGCCAAGAGATGAGGTGCTGAAGGACATGGCCTAGAGGTGGCCTGGGCAGGGTCAGCCTGGGGTTGGGCTCCATGAGCTTAAAGGTCTCTTCCATCCCAAGGGATTCTGTGATTCTGTGACTGAAACCTTTATTTACTGGGGGCACAGAAGATGAGGGTGTCTCCAGGGCTCTTGGTGTAGTTTTCCAAATCAGGTGGTTGTTGCAGTGAACCTGTTCCTGCAGCTCCTTTGGTTTTCAGCAACTTTTGGGGGGAATTTGAGGCCATTTCCATGAGATCCCATGGGATCATGATGCTGACCAGTGAGAAGTGCAGATGCCTGGGCAGATATTATGAGTTGACCTGGGCACATGTTTTGGGGTCCAGTTTCAACCCCCCTGACACGGGGTTCACAGAATCACAGAATGATCAGGGTTAGAAGCGACTTCCAGAGGTCATCCAGTCCAACCCCCCTGCAAGAAGCAGGGACACCCCCAACTAGATCAGGTTGCTCAGGGTCTCATCCAACCTGGCCTTGAACGTCTCCAGGGATCCAGGGGCATCCACCACCTCCCGGGGCAACCTGTTCCAGTGCTCCACCACTCTCACAGCAAAGAACTTTTTCCTAATCTCCAATCTAAATCTCCCTCCCTCTATTTTAAACCCATCACCCCTTGTCCTGTCACAACAGGCCCTACTGAACAGCCTCTCCCCATCTTTCTTGTAGGCCCCCTTGAGGTACTGGAAGACATCTCTAAGGGTTGCTCTCGTTGCAGGTGTCCTGTCTCTGTGGCTCTGCACCATGCCTGCTCTGCGGCTGCTGCCCCTCGGCCAAGAACTCCACCATCTCCCGCCTCCTCTTCACTTTCTTCCTCTTCCTCGGCACCCTGGTGTCCATCATTATGATAATCCCTGGTGTGGAGAAGGAGCTCCACAAGGTAACTCTCAGAGGCTGCTGGGCTTGGTGGAAGAGGTTTAATTTGCGGTGGGTACATGGGGTACATCAGAGGGTGAATTTTTGGGACATGGTGTTGCTTCTGTTCCTGGTTTTCTGAGCATCTCACCAGGAGAGGGTGTTACTAACCCCAGTTTTCCACAGACAGGAAGATGCAGTGGGATAATTTCATGCATTATCCAGTCTTCCCAGATGTCTCCCAGGAAGGTGTCCTACATCCTATTTTTGGGGATTCAGCTCCTGAGTGACTTGAGGCCACGGAGGTGGGAGTTCAGGGGCAGGGAGCTGATGTCTGCCAGCTGAGCTAGGGTGAAGGCTGGGCCAGGCTTGTTGGGAAGCCCCTGACCTCATTAATGTCTATAAATATGCAAAGGGTGAGTGTCAGGAGGATGGAGCCAGGCTCTTCTCAGGGATGGCCAGTGACAGGACAAGGGACAGTGGGGTACAAGATGGAACAGAGGAGGTTCCATGAGAACATAAGGAAAAAACCTCTTTCCCTGTGATGGTGACAGAACCCTGGGCCAGGCTGCTCAGAGAGGTTGTGGAGTCTCCTCTGAAGACATTCAAACCCACCTGAACACCTTCCTGTGTGACTTGATCTAGGTGATCCTGCTCTGTCAGGGGGTTGGACTGGGTGATCTCTCGAGGTCCCTTCCAACCCCTCTCATTCTGTGAGCCTGTGATTCTGTGAAATACCAGTTTCATCCCAGCTTTTGCTTCCCTGAGGGGTGGCTTTAGCTACATGACCCCACTGCTGTCCCCAAGCAGGACAACTGGGTAGCACTGGCACAGTCTGGCCTATCTTCAGTGCCATCAGGACTTGTGGTGGGTGCATGATGCTGGGATGCTGCTCACCATCATCATCAACCATTGCAGCTTCCCGGCTTCTGTGAGGGCAGCGGGTCAGTCCTGGGGGTCCAGACCCACATCGACTGCAGCAGCTTCCTGGGTCACAAGGCCGTGTACCGCATGGGCTTCGCCATGGCTGCCTTCTTCTTCCTCTTCGCCGTCATCATGGTGTGCGTGCGCAGCAGCAAGGACCCGCGAGCTGCCCTGCAGAACGGGTGAGCTCCCCCCTGGCAGGACATACTGGTGTGGGGGCAGAACCCCCCCCCTTCCCCACTGCATTCCCACTGGCTGACCATACCTCCTCTCCCTTCACACAGCTTCTGGTTCTTCAAGTTCCTGGTGCTGGTGGGGATCACAGTGGGGGCCTTCTACATCCCTGATGGCACCTTCACCTCGGGTGAGGAGGTGCCCCCCGCTCTCCTTCACACCTCTGGGTTAACCCCTGGTACCGGATAACCCAGGGCTGGAGATGCCACCCCTACTGCCCCTTCCGTTGCCAAATTCCCACTTTCACTGCTCTTAACTGTTTTTTTTTTTCTCTTTCCAAGTCTGGTTTTACTTCGGCGTGGTCGGTTCCTTCCTCTTCATCCTCATCCAGCTCATCCTCCTCATCGACTTCGCCCACTCCTGGAGCCAGCTGTGGCTGCGCAACGCAGGCGAGAGCAACGCCAAGGGCTGGTACGCAGGTCGGTCTGACTGGCCCTGCACAGGGTTTCAGGATGGGGACCCTCATCCTGGGACTGGGTGGTGCTGGGCTGGTGGGGGCTCAGGGCTCAGCTCCAGCCTCTTTCCCTTTTGCTTTCTCCACCAGCCCTCTGCATCATCACCTTCATCTTCTACGCCACCTCCGTTGCGGCCGTAGTGCTGCTCTACGTGTACTACACCAAGCCTGAGGGCTGCACCGAGGGCAAAGTCCTCATCAGCATCAACCTCATCCTCTGCCTCATCATCTCTGTCGTGTCCATCCTGCCAAAGATCCAGGTGAGGGGGTGGGGGGCATCAGGGGGTCACCCAGAGGGCACAGGGCCAACCCTGAGCACCCGTTGTTGCGTTGGCAGGATGCTCAGCCTCACTCGGGGCTGCTTCAGGCCTCCATCATCACCCTCTACACCATCTATGTCACCTGGTCTGCCCTGGCCAATGTACCAGGTAAGCAGGATGAGGCCTCAGGTTTGGGAGTGCATGTGGCAGGGTGCTTTGCCCTCCTGGGTCTCTGAGGGCTGAACCCCCTCTGTGTGTCTGTCCCAGTCCAGTCCTGTAACCCCACACTGCTTGTGAGGAACAGCACCAGCTCAGCGATGGCCACCCAGCCACTGACAACCTGGTGGGATGCTCCAAGCATCGTGGGGCTGATAATCTTCATCCTCTGCACCCTCTTCATCAGGTGAGGACTTGGCTTGTGTCTCCAGGGACTGCCCTATCCCTCTGCCTGCCCGGAGCAGAGGTGTCAGGTGGCTTTTAGAGAAAGGCAATGCTGGAGGGGAGGTCACAGCTTGCTCCAGGGTTTTTGTCATTGAGTTCCCCCTGCAAAGCTGTCTGGTCCCCAGGTTCACAGTCAGGCTGCCTCTGAGGTCCTGCTCCTCACAGGCTGCATCCCCCAAAGTGCTCTACCTGTCCCAGGGACAATCCCACAGGACATCCCGAGGCGGGTGATCACGGAGGGCAGAGCTCAGGCTGACCTAGCCCTGACCCTGCCATCCCTCTGCCTGCAGCATCCGCTCCTCGGACCACCCGCAGGTCAACAAGCTGATGCTGACGGAGGAGAGCGCCGCTGGGGCGGGCGGTGAGGCGGCAGCCGCGGGGGACGGGCTGCACCGCGCCTACGACAACGAGCAGGACGGCGTCTCCTACAATTACACCTTCTTCCACCTCTGCCTCCTCCTCGCTGCCCTCTACATCATGATGACGCTCACCAACTGGTACAGGTGGGCAAAGCTCCTGCGGGGACCGCGGGCTGTCCCTTTTCCTCCATGTCCCCTCCTTGCTCTTGTGCTGGGCACAGCTGTTTGCTGTGACACATCCGTGGGTGAGCCCACCTAATGTGTGTCCCAGTTATCTGTAGGTAGCACAGGGTGGCTGTGGCAGCTGTGCCCAGCTGCCTTGGCAGCATCCTTGGCAGCAGCCCTGGATCCCTTGACGTGGCACCCAGACCCCTGGGTGGGGTTACATGGCTGTGGGCGAGCTGGGGGTGCTCCTCTGGTGTCTCCTCCACACTCCTTGCTGGCTCGGTGCTCACAGCCCCCTCGGCCCCTCAGCTGCTGCCCACTGTGCTGAGGGCACCAGGGGGATGCCACCCTGCTGGTGCAGCATGGTGATGGGTGGTGCCACCTGCTTGTTGGTTGTTTCAGGCCAGATGAGAGGTTGCAGGTGCTGATGAGCCCCTGGACAGCCGTGTGGGTGAAGATCTGCTCCAGCTGGGCTGGGCTCCTGCTCTACCTCTGGACCTTGGTGGCTCCACTGGTGCTGCCGGACCGGGACTTCAGCTGAGGTGGCCTCGAGCATCCCACTGCTGGCTTGGACCTGCTGCAACTGTGGTCCCTGAAACTGGGGACCCCCCTAGTTCTGCCTCAGCCCTTGGTGTGTCACGCAGGAGCAGCACTAGTGGGCTGTGACTTCTCACAAGTCTTGTGTCTTAATCTGAAAGGGATGAAGTGCCAAGCAGGGAAAACCAGCAAGGGCTGAGAAGGACTTGAGGACGCTTCTAAAGCTCATCTCCATGTCCATCTAGTGCCTTTGGTGGTGCCTCCATGCCCTCTTCTAGTTGGAGACCACCACCTTGCCTTGGGAGAGTGTGGTTTTCACCAGCTTTTTCTTGCACGGTGCTGCAGGACTGTTGTGCCTTTTGGAGGGGTTCTGGGGACTGTCCATGTACCTGGACCCAGGACCTGGCTGGAGTTGCCTCCCCATCAGCCTGGAGCAAAAGGAATCTGGGGGATCTGTGGCTGGAGGCAGAGGTCCCACTGCAGCCCCCCTCAGCCTTGGTGGTGGCCGTAGCTCCTTGAAGGCTCTTCTGCCCTGGTGTCCCCACGGCAGGATGGGTCCCTGGTCCTCCCTGGAGCACAGGTTGTGTTTCTTGCAGGCTGTGCTGGCCTGTCCCCAGTGCCTTCCCTTGTTAATAAAGTCTTGTTTGGGATAAACCTGGCAGATTTGTCCTTCTGGGGTCTTTCCTGGTGGGTGGGGGAGGTGGAGGGAGGGGGGTGTATGCCACAGACCTAACACCAGGGTGAGGGTGCAGCAGGATGCCTTGTGGCTGCAGGCTGGGGTGGCATCGCTTTGGGGCACGATGTCTTGGAGCCCTGAGCCCTAGTGNCATCCTGCACCCTTCATCCTGCACCCTCCATCCTGCACCCTTCGACCTGCACCCTCCGTCCTGCACCCTCCATCCTGCACCCTCCATCCTGCACCCTTCATCCTGCACCCTCCATCCTGCACCCTTCGACCTGCACCCTCCGTCCTGCACCCTCCATCCTGCACCCTCCATCCTGCACCCTTCATCCTGCACCCTCCATCCTGCACCCTTCGACCTGCACCCTCCGTCCTGCACCCTCCATCCTGCACCCTCCATCCTGCACCCTTCATCCTGCACCCTCCATCCTGCACCCTTCGACCTGCACCCTCCGTCCTGCACCCTCCATCCTGCACCCTCCATCCTGCACCCTTCATCCTGCACCCTCCATCCTGCACCCTTCGACCTGCACCCTCCATCCTGCACCCTTCATCCTGCACCCTCTGTCCTGCACCCTCCATCCCTCAGCCCCACAGCCCCAAATCACACCTGGGATTCCCTGCCCATGGCTTTTCCTCCCGGGTCTGATGGAAAGGGGGTGCACCAAGGTGAGGGTGCTGTTGTGGGCAGCTCACCGCTGCCACAGCGTCAGGGGCGGTCTGAAAACTTCCCATTTTTTTTGGTGACTCACTTCCAAAGGGAGATGTCCCTCTGCTGTACAGGGCAGGGGCTGGTTGCTCCAGCTCCGCTAGCAGTGACGAGCTATGAGGTGTCCCCAGAGTGTGCCCAGCTTCCATACGATCCTCAGGCTGGTGGCTCCAGTAAATGGGCTGTTCCCAAGCGTGGGCAAGTCCGTGACACTCGTGGCCACCTTGCTTCAGAGGTGGAGGGGCCCCCTTCCTTTCTAATTTTCTGGGTGAATAATTCATCAGCAAACATCTGCCACCTTTTGCTCAGCAGAAAAGACACCCCTGGGGTGGTCCCCTCCCTGCCTGACCCCCCCGAGTCGCAGCCCCAGCCCAGGGAGCAGGATCAGACCATGCACACACCGGCACTGTGGCTTTGATTGCTCTAATTTGCTTCTCCTGGGGTGGGACTCACACCCAACCCCCACCCCCTCCCAGAATGGTGGATCCAGAGGAAGAAACGGTAACGTGGGAACCCGGGGAACCCGGGCAGTGTCACTCAGCAGTTGGCACTGTGAAACGTGATTGCTGTGTTGCCAAATTAAACTGAATTTAAAGCCCAGAGATGGGAATGGTTTCCCCCTGGAACAGCTTGGGGTCATCAAGGGGTTCAGAACCTCACAGAGAGGGAGGGACCCCCTCCCGCAACGCCCAGGTCCAGGGTGATGGGGGTGGGCGCAGACCCAAATCACTCCCCTGCCCTCCTGCCCTGTCCCCGGTGCTGCCGGTGCTGCCAGGGGCTCCGCAGCATCGTTTTATTCTCCCTACTGCCCGGTCTTGCCTGGTCTCCCGTGTGTTTTTCTTTTATTCAGGGGATTAACACATCGGGCAGCAGCCGGACTGGCTTTTGCTCAAAAGAGGAGGGGAAAGCGTTTACATAATTCATTTAAATGAGGCACCCGGGGAAATCCAAATTGGACTTCAGCATGTTTACAGTGCCACGCAGAGCCCCGTGATCCACATCTGGAGCCGTTAATGCCTCCCAGACGGACCACAGAGCATGTATAATTAATTGTGGAGCAAAGCCGTTGCCCAGCCTCTGAGATAAGGCTCAGAAGTGAAGGCAACATCCCTGGTGCTGTTCCCCAGGGCACAAATTTCATCTGAGTGGGTCTTTTCTCTTCCCCAAGAAGTTCAGCCAGTCTTCCCTGCGGTGGGGAGATGCTGGGGAGCTGGTGGGGTTAAAGCAGGAGGGATAATCTGAGCTGGGCTGGGAAATCAGGGCTACTTGGCTGGGTTTGTGGGCAAGCAGCATCTGTGAGGACTCTGTGGTGTGTGCTGGCATCTGTTTGAAGCCAGCAGAGCTCCGTGGTGATGGGCAGGCATCAGGGCTGAGCCCTCGCCTGGGGAAGGGGCGAGAGGGACCCCTTGGAGAGGAGTAAACCAGCTGCAGTAGGGAGCAAATGGTCCAGCACTGGTTAGCCCTAAACATCCCTGGTTTGTTCTAGAGATGGTTTGTTCTGGAGATGGTTTGTTCTGGAGATGCTCAGGCCAAGCATCTGAGGCATTGGGAAATTTGCTGCTGGATGAGACACTTGGGGTGGTGGGGGGTCTCCAGGTGACCTGGCCCCACGTTCAGTCCCCTCCCTGCCCTCAGAGAATCAGTCCCTGTGGTTTCCACCTGGTGAAACGGGGTGGATGTTGGTCCCTTGGGACCAGAGGTCCAGGCCTGCAGTGTGTGTGCTCCTGAGAAGGTGGCCCTGGGACATCAGGCACCTCAACCAAATCACACACTTGATATCTAAATCCCCAGAGCAGGGAGTGACTTCCCCATCTCCCAGCTGGGTTTTGGAGCTGCTCTCCCTACCTTCAGCATCGCTGTGAAGAGCAAAGGAGGAGTGTAAAGGAATGCAGGGAGTAAAAAAAAAGAAAAAAAAGTACTTAAAAAAAATCCAGTTTGAACCCTGCTGCTAGAGAAACATCTGTATCTATAAATACCCACCGATGTGAGTGGGAACAGACTGTATCTCCAGCAGCTCCCTGAGGCAGCGGAGCAGCCTCGCCCCAGCTAACCTCATTCCAGCACATGCTCCTGTAGCACACACGAGTTGCTGCAGCTTTGGAGGCTTTTTAGGGGATGAAAAGACCCAAAACTGGGCTTTAAAAATAATAAAAATAGGGTGTTGTCTTCCTGTTTGCATCTCGGTCAGGGGGAGGGAGAGCCGTGGCCCCAAGGGATGTGACCGGCTCTCTGTGGTGCTGGGGGTTGTCCCACTGGTCCTTGCTGGGACAAGATGTCCTGCTGCTGTCACTCCTTTTGGGGACCTTGTCCATTCCATCAGCCTGGCTCACATATGCTCAGAGAAACCTGTGTTAAGTACAAACTCACTTCACCACTCACAAAACCTCCTGAAGCCACCGGAGCCCTGGGCAGGGGGATGCTCACCCAGATGGGAAACCATTGAGCTCCTGGATGGATCCATCCCTGCCCTGAGTGCCTGCAGGAGCCCAGCACCAGCCCTGGGGCAGGCAGGATGGGATGGTGGCTAGCAGAACACCATGGGCTTGAGGTGGCTCATGGGCAAGCTGGTGCTGAAGAACTTTCTCCCAGGGTTTTGCTCTGCAAGAGCTGACCAGCACGGCTTCAGGTTGCTCCCACCAGGGAGATGTCCCTCTCTGTCTAGCCAGGGGCAGGAGGGGGTTGTTGGAGGCCACCACTGCTGCCATTGGTACTGGTTGGGATTTCCCATTAGATGTGCTCTTCAGAGAGAAGTTTCCCACACCCAAGCAGCTCACACTGTGCAGTGCTGAGCAGGTCCCAGGGCTCTCAGCCGTTTCCAGACCTGTATGTAAAGTACTTATGCCCAAGAGCCACATCTGCTCGTGCAAGAACGAGACAGGGACCTTTCCCTGGTGGGGACCTGCTGAGCCTCAGCTGCAAAGAGGTCTCAGCAAGCTCATTCCACTGGTGAGGAACATACCACGTGGAGGTTTTCCAGACCCCAAATGAGAATTAATGCTGGTCCCAGAGACAGGGAGCCAGCTCTGAACACCCCCACATCCTTGCTCAGGCTGCATGGAGTCAGCAGAGGGGGTGATGAGTTTGCCTGGACTCTGCAGTCCTCCCTGTTACCCATGGAGCTGTCTGGGGGAGCGGGTACATATGGGGCACCCCAGAACTCCTCCAGGCAACAGCCACAGGGTCAGCCCACATTGCTCTGTCCCCCAGAAAGTAACTCCCGTCCTCCACTTCTCCTTGACAGCAGGACCCTGCTCTGACACACACTTCAAGATATTATGGGATGTCTCCTTTCCCATCTCCAGCAAAACCACCCTCCTCCAGGTAAATCCCATGGTCCCATCACCTTAGTGGGGGCTGCCAAGCTCCCTGTGACCACCACAGGGTACCTCCTCCCCACTGGCTGCTCTCCAGAGGCCACCTCTCAGCCTAGATGTCCCCAGGGGACTCAGCAAGGAGTGGAAACATTTTGCTCAGACAGACACTTGCACCTTCGTCTCTTTCAGCTGGGTCCCATTGCCTTGGGGTTTTTTTTTCCTGGCTTCCCTCCCCCCACACCGCTGCCAGGGTGACACATCATGTCCCGGCTTTGCAAGGACTCAGCTCCCTTCAGATCCTGGAGAAGCCCCAGCCTGGAGCATCGTCCCACACGGGCTGCTGTCGCCTGTCACGTAGGGCTGCTGCAGATGTCCTCGCTGGGAACCCTCGGAGCTGGCGCCCGTGTCAGCCATGAAGTCAGCGGTGTGGGAAGCACAGGCTGCCCTGACGTCACCCTCCTCCACAGGGTCCTCTCAGGAGCACCGGGGCAGTTCCCCATCCCTCTCCCTGTAACAACTAGGACTTTTCATAAGCCACCTCCCTCCCCCTCTTCTCCTCTCTGACTCATTCCCTTCTGCCCTTGCAGCCAGGGATGTGCAGCTCCCCACGTCCCGTTGTACTGTCCCTCCAGCCCCTCAGCCTGCAGCAGCAGCACCCCCAGAGCACCCCCCATGGAGTGAGGGACAGTGAGGGATGTCATGCAGCAAAGAAAACGTTTTCTTCCCTTTTATACTACCTGTAGCAGTGAATTTCAGGTGCACAGGCAGGAGTTGAACCTGGTCAGGTTGGAGATCTGCATGAAAGCATGGACATATCCCAGCGCAGTGCAGTGAATGGTTTTGGGGACCAATGCAGCAGGGTGTTACAGGAACATGGTTTGGTCCCTGGGCATGTCAGCAAATGTCTTTTCCTGCTCCAAAGTCCTTACTGGTGCCCTGGAGAGGATGAAGCTCCTGGCTGTGCTCTAGGTGTGCAGGGAGGAGGATCCGTGCCCGCTCCTATGAGATTACAGCCTGGATTTGCAGCAGGATTTAAGGGTTTAGCTCCCACTGCTCAGCACCAAAGTGCCTTTAGGGGTTTGGGCTGGAGGATTTACACACAGTTTGCCACTGTCATTTTGTTGCTGCTCGTGGAAACAGCTGGGAAGTGAGGAGGGGCAGGGCATCCCTGCATCCCTTTGAAGTGATGCCCTGAACTCCTGCTCTGCCTGCATGTGATGCCCACAGCCAGTCTGGGTGCTGTGGAAGGAGCCAGACCTGGCTGGTGGTGGCACTGCCTTTGCATTGCTCTCCCTCAGGGCCAGGTTGCTTTTCCTCCTGGATTTTAGAGGAGGACCATTTCTAGCTTAAAAATCCACAAACACACAGTTGTGTGTTAGAGACCACGAGACCCCTTAGATCTCCCCTGCCACGGCCCATCTGGATGGATGCTCGAACAAGCTGTTGCCCAAGGACCCCCCCATGCTGTCCCAGGGGGTGACAGATGCACTGCCCCAGGGGACAGCAGCATCACCTCAGCCTCCACCACCCCCCACCTCCCCCCTCCCTTCCCTGCTGCCAACCCTGGGCATGGAGCAGCCTGAGGCTGGGGTAGAGGGGGGTGCATCCCCACCCACCACAAACCATCTGGGGCTGCAATGAGTGAAGCTCAGCTGATAGAGAGAAAATGCTTCCCGTGACTGTGGGCGTGGGGACAGGGGCGAGGACGGCTCGTCTCCACGGCCCCCGCTTCCCAGAGATGCTGCTGGGGGTAGCTGGGACTAGGAAATGAGCAGACAAGGGTTGGGTTGGGTTTATTTTTTTCCACAGGAGATAAGGAGGAGGCAGGGGAAGGTGCTTTACTAACCAGGTTGCTCTCTGGAGCAAGGGAAGAGTTCTGCTGGAAGAGCCTGTTCCCTGCACACAGCGCCCTGGTGCCTGTCCCCACACCTCCCTGGGGACAGCAGCTGCTCAGGCAGCCTCTCCCTTTCTCACAGGCTTGTGGTTGTCATGAGGATATCAAAAATAAATGAGCAGCTCAGGCTCCTGCCTGGGGAGCTGCAGCCTCCACGGCCACGGTCGTGCTCCGTCTCCCCGGCTTCCCATGAGGCTGGTGCAGCACCGGTGGTGTGGGAGCATCCGAGCGCTCGTGGGGGGTACCCTGAGTGCACTCACCACCACCCCCCTGGGCAGATGGTTCTGCACCTGGAGCTGGGCCTGGGTCATGTCCTGAGCCATGTCAGGTGTACAGGGTCCCATCCTGCTTGTGCTGGACTGTCCTGGGGCATTACCTGAGAGCTCAGGGATGTGTCTGTAAACCTGCATGAGCCCATGAGCAACCCTAAATACATCATTGGCCTTAGATCTCCTCGAGGAAAGTTAAATCCCTCCAGCCCTGAGGATGCTGCATCCTTCCCAGGCAAACCCCTCCAGTGCTGGCCATGGTTGGGCTGTGCCCCGAGGGTCCCTGCCTGCAGCTGCCATCCCCCTGCTCCCCATGCAGCTCTGCAGGCAGGCTGCACCGGTGCCCATGCCCTGCTTAGACCCATCATCAAGCAGCCCATCACCTGGGTGCCAACCCCCAGCTCTTCTCCTCACTGAGCTCCCACCAGCACCTTGTGCTGAAGTCCCTTGGCTGGGCTGTCCAGCCTGAGGGGAGAGATACAAGCAAGGTCTTGATAGCAAAGGAGGTTGAGTGGAAAATGAGATGCAGGAGAGACCGTGTCAGTCCCACCAAGCAGCTCAGTCTGAGGTCACAGGGAGGCTTGGGCTTGTTCTTTGTGTGGCACTACTGGTTTTTTCACATCAACCTCTCCAAATCCACCAGAGCTCTGTCATCACCAGCCTGATCTCCAGTGTGTTGGTGGGATTGCTTTGGTGCAACCTGGAAAATGGAGTATTTTCATTATGGGACCAGACAACCAGAGTACACCGAGGAGAAACCCACAGCAGCGTTGCAGCCTGGCACAGTAAATCTTCCAGGTGGAGATGGTTTCATGACTGTTCCTAGGACTTGCTCTGTTCTCTGCCCCATGCTTTGGTAACCAGGCAGCTTCAGGGTGGGCATGTGTGTCTGAATTTTCCCCTCACTTTTATGAATCAAGCAGCTCCATCCATGCTGAGCTGCAGCTTTCCATTTCCTAAGCAGCTGTGAGCCATAGTCTCAGCAAAGTAAATCGTGGAGGTTCAGCCCTGGAAACAAGCTCCCAGGGCTGTGAGCATCAGCCACAGTCTACAATATTTGTGGTGGTGTTTTTTAAGAGAGAGTGAGAGGGGCTTTCACATGGCTTTGAAAAAATGATGCAGGCTGGTAGATGGGATTTCTGGATCTTATTTGCAACTGCAGTGTGTGCTGGGATGCTGAGAGGAGCCTGAGTGTGGTGGCAGCGAGGCTGTTCTCCTTTCCAGGGACACTGTGCATCACTCAGCAGAAGTCCCTATGCTGGGCTGTCCAGCCTGAGGGGAGAGATACAAGCAAGGTCTTGATAGCAAAGGAGGTTGAGTGGAAAATGAGATGCAGGAGGGACCGTGAAGTGTGTGGGAAGAAATCCTTAAGGGTTCGCATAGTCGATAGTTGGTTTCATCAAAGAAAGGGCTTTGTTAAAAAAGGTGGTGGAAAGGACCATAAAGACACCACTTGGAAAAGCTTTGGTAAAGCTCAGGGCTGGTAAACACTTGTAGATCAGCAAGGCCAAGGGCAAGGTCCTGGTCGTGGGTTGGGGCAGTCACCAGCACCATGACAGGCTGTGGGGATGGATGGAGAGTGGCCCTGAGGAGAAGGACTTGGGGTGTTGGGGGGTGAGAAGATCAACATGACTTGGCAATGTGTGTTGGCAGCTCAGAAATCTACCCATGTCCTGGGTTGCACCCCCAGCAGTGGGACCAGCAGGTCTGGGGGGGATTCTTCCCCTCTGCTCCACTCTGGGAAGANCCCAGGGGAAAGGCCTTCAGCTGCAGGAGGGCAGAGGGAGAGGAGCTGGGGGGCAGAAATCTGTCCCAGGGTGGGGGGAGGCCCTGGCACAGGGTGACCAGAGGAGCTGTGGCTGCCCCTGGATCCCTGTCAGGGTTCAAGGTCAGGTTGGATGGACCTTGGGGCACTCTGAGCTGGTGGGGTTGTCCCTGACCATGATAGGGGAGGGTACTGGGAAGTCTGAGGTCCCTTCCCACACAAATCAGTCTGGGATATTGTTAAATTTGCTGAAGCTGTGCAGACATCACCCCTGCTCAGAGCAGGGCAGGGATTTTCTGTCCACAGGCACCATCGAGGGAAGCAGCAGCCTGGATCCATCATGATGGGTCAACCCAGCAATGCTCTCCTCTACCAGAAGCTGATGCCTCATGCTGGGGGGACTTTGTGAATTCTGAGGTGCAACTGAACCCGACAGAATTTCTTATGGGCAGCTCTCAGGTCTGTCTCAGGTTTCAGAATTACAGCTTTTGTACTTCCTAGGAAATATGGCTGCAAGATCTTCTTTGTTCGCCACATATTTTCATGTTCTAAAGCACTTTGAATGTAAAATTCGAGGGTGAATCATATTTTTTGCTTTAAATAAAACTCCTTCCATACTTAAGAATGTGTTTGTCATTGATTGTGTGACTTCTGTGATTGAGCAGTGGTTAGAAGAAATAAAGCAGCCAATAATTATCCTCAAACTCCATCAAGGAGGAATTACTGAGGAAGACATAATGAAAGAGGCAATGTTTGTGGGAAGAAATAAGCTTTTTATTAAATCAAATTACACAGCCAGAAAATAAGGACCAGTTTGAACCACAACACAGAGCATGCCTGTGGACAACAGCAAGTATGTCCACCTTTTTCTTTATATGCAGCTTAATCTAACAATGGTTGTGACTCACCCCTGCAGACCTGCCTCCCTCCCATCATCACAGGCAGAGCTGTCACAGCACCGTCACACTGGGACAATAAAAGTCATGTTCTCATCTGCCAGGTGGAGGAATTTGTTAAACCATTTTTGGAACAGGTCTAGACACAAGGGTGGGGGAAAAAAATCACATTTCCTTGCTGAGTATCCCACCTTCATCTGCTCCTGTCACTGCTGTCTCTTCAGGATGCTGTTCCAGGAGACCAGGAACGCACTGGGTGGTCCCTGCATCCAGCACCTGGGGATCTGCTGGTGTCCTGCCCAACGTGGACTGTGATGGCCTTTTCTCCAGTAAATGTTTCAATTCATTTTAGGCAATAAAAAGCAGTTTGGAGATCTGGCTTTACAAGTCAGAAAACTTTCTGCAGGGCTTGTGTCAGGTGCAGGGCTCAGCATCGCTGAGTCCAGGCTGCAAGAGGGAGATGCTGAGAGCCAGGTGCTGGGGATAGTGTCTACAGGAGACCCCATGGGCAGAAC
The DNA here is from genome assembly GCA_013399135.1 of Heliornis fulica. Taxonomy (NCBI): domain Eukaryota; kingdom Metazoa; phylum Chordata; class Aves; order Gruiformes; family Heliornithidae; genus Heliornis; species Heliornis fulica. Next base: position 741,421 of record VXBZ01004564.1, on the reverse strand, counting down.
CTGTCTTTTCATTCATTTGCCCATTATATATTGCATTTTATATTTATAGTTATATAAATATTTTATAGTTCCTTTTTTGACCCAGCTGAGCCGTGCCCTGGGGGCACACTGGCCCCTCTCACCTCCATGGACCTGTGGAGGAGGAGGAGGCAGGGAAGGAGGATTTTGGCAACACAGCTCAGTTTCAGGACCTCCTCCTGGATGACCCTCCAGGGGAGGGTCAGGTCCTGAAAGCTAGGAAGAGATTAAAACACTGCAGGTTCCCCTAAATCCCTGGAATCAGGGCACCAGATCCACAACTACTTCAGGCTCTACTCAGGGATGGAGAAAAACAGAGAAGAAAGAAAATAGGAAGAAATGGCTAAAGGTGTCTGGTCAATCCTGCAAGGATGCTCTGACCTAAAACCAGATTTCTCTGCCCTGAGGCTATATCTTCAATCAGTCCTTAGTAGCATGGACATCCATGACTGCTGTAATGAGCTGGAGACCTCCTGCAAACCCTTTCCAAGGGACCTGGAGAGGATCTTCTAACTGCTCATTGTGCAAGGAAAGGGAGCTCCTGGTCCCCTGCCTTGAACTAAGGTCACCAGGCCACCCATCACTGCTGCAAATAGAATCCCAGAATCCCAGAATCTCCTGAGCTGGGAGGGACCCACAAGGATCCTCAGCCCAACCCCTGGCTCCACACAGGAGCAGCCAGGTCAGAGCAGGGCACTGAGCGCATCGTCCAGACGCTGCTTGAGCTCAGCCCAGCTGGGGGCTGGGACCACTTCCCTGGGGAGCCTGTGCCAGTGCCCGACCCCCCTCTCAGGACAGAGCCTCTTCCTGACCCCCAGCCTGACCCTCCCCTGGCGCAGCTTCATGCCGTTCCCTCGGCTTCTGTCCCTGGTCCCCACAGAGAGGAGATCGGCGCCTGCCCCTTCGCTGCCCTCGGCAGGAAGCCCCAGAGCGCCAGGAGGTCTCCCCTCAGCCTCCTCTTCTCCAGGCTCAACAACCCCAGGGCCTTCAGCCTCTCCTCATCAGACTTCCCCTCCAGACCCTTCCCCACCCTCATTACCCTCCTCTGGACACTCCCCAATAGTTCCATGTCCCTCTTGTCCTGTGTCACCCAGACCTGCCCCCAGGGATGCACCCCAGGGTACTGTTGTCCCTCCTGGCAGCCTGGGCACACGGCTGGCTCACGGGTAACTTGTTATCGACCAAAAACCCCAAATCCCTCTCAGCTTGTCTGGCCTCCAGCCACTTTGTCTTGATGCCTAAACCAGGACAAATCATTCTAAATCGGGATCTTTCTCCCCAGGTCAGTAGGAAAGAGTGGGAAGGTGGGAATGACTCCTCAGAGATGCAGCAGGCACTGCTCCTGCCCAGTAAATGGGGAGGAACCATGGGAGGGACTTTCTTGACCTCCTTGTTCCCTGGTAGCAGCCCTAGAATAGCAGGAAAACAACCTGGGATATGCCCAGAGTTCCTACCAGAGTGATTTTGCTCTGGCACGTGCCACAGGCACCTTCCTTTCAGTCACTCTGGGTCAAATTTTCCCCGTGGAAGGGACAAGGAAAAAAGCACACAGCTATTTTGCCAAAAAGAAGAACCAAAAGCTTGACATCTCTCTATACTGTCGAACTCCATATATATCTCCCTCTCCCCATACTGATCTACCCACATGCAATCTGCCACTCTTTGAGCTATCTAGGTTTCCATGAAGTCCCTGGGGCGATGCTGAGGGAGCTGCTCTAATTTACGAGCGTGCCGAGAGCTTCTTTTATAGCTGGGTTAAAAAATCATTGCTGCTGCTGCTGCTTTTCCCTTCCCCAACTCCCCACATCCTCCAGGGACACTGGGGGGAACCTTTCCAGCCAGTGAGGAATTTTCCACCTAAACACTTTCCTGACCTAAAACCACTTCTTATCTTTCCAGCAGAAAACACTATTTCCATAGAAAATGAGTGTTCACTCAACAAATAAAACCCTGGAGTTCTCAGCTTCCAGAAAAAGATGGGATTTATCCTGCTCACTGAGCACCAAGGAGCATTTTTAATCAAAAGCACCCCCCCACCTTTTTTTTTTTTTTTTTTTTTTTTTTATNTTTTTTTTTTTTTTCAAATAAACTTCCCCATTATCTGCCCTGAGGGGCCCATCCCCAGAGTTTCCAAACCCCCCCAGATGAAGGCTGGGAGCCAGCAGCACATCAGCTTCCTGCAGAGCTGCTCAACTTCTTAAAACCACCAACACTGAGAGGGAAAGCCAAGGAACCCATCGGACCCAGCCAGCGAGACTTGGCTGCCAGCGCTGGTTGAACGCTGAACACACTTCTGACGCTGCTGTTGGCAGCTCTGCTGCCCTGGGCTTTGCAAACCCATCCTTGGAAACGCTCTTGCTGCTTAATAGCAAACATGTGGGCACCTCAGCCCCTTCTCCTCCCAGTGCTGGGGTGCAGAGCAGAGGTAGAGGGCAGTGATGCTTCATCTCTCTCCTCTGATAGAGCAGCTCATCACCAACTGACCTTGGCAGCACATCCTAAGCCTGTCTTCAGTGCTAAGCTGGCAGGAGACACATCTTTCTTCTTCAGTGTTGTCTGGTGCTGAGGGCTACCATCGATGCAAGAGAGAAACCTGGAGGAGGAGACCTCAAGAACCTTCTCTTTGCTTTTTGCTCCCTTGCTGCACCCACCTGCAGATGCCTCATGTGCCCCTGGCCTTGGAGCAGGGGCTCTGCAGCAGCGATGGGGAAGCACTGAAGGAGCACATGCCCCTCTGCAAGGGAGATCTGCTCCTTCCATGCCTGTCTGTGTTGCCTCATCTTTGCCCATGGTCACAGGACCAGAATATTTTCCAGGAAGACTGTTCCTATCCCAATAAATACTGTGGAAAATCCCCTGAGGAGCTGCTGTGGGGGCTGGTGTAGGAGCTGGGGTCATCCAAGGAAGAATGGCTGAGGTGTGAATCCTGGTCACTGCTGTGGCAGCACCAGCCCTGGCAGCATTCACAGCTTGTCTTCAGTGGTGCATCAGTGAAGTTCATGGTGGTAAAACTCCCCAGTGTGGCTCCACAGCAAGGACCATTCCTGATGCCTTTTGCCTGATCCTTTCCCCAGCCTGACTGACCTCAGCCTCCCTTAGCTTGGCCGGTAAATCCCAGCACAGCAGCGCTTCAGGTGCCTCATCCTGCAGACCCAAATCCTCTGGCAGGATGTCTGTGACTTCCCACAAACCCCAGGGATAACAGGGATTTCTGCACTCCCTGACAGGCTCTTTGAAGGCAAACCAAGCCCTCAGCCCTAAATCCTCCTGCACAAACCTGTGCATCTATGGTTTGTCCAGAGTGTGAAAACACCCACTCATGTTCTTCCAAAGTGGAGCCAGGTAACCCCTTTTTCTAACATATCCCCTGTGCTGCACTGGATAGATGCATTTACCAGCAGTGTTTGAAGGAGAGAAGCTGTAAGTGAGATTCAGAGGTGAATTTGCAAAGAATCCTGCTACAGGAATGGGGGAGATGACGACACAAATGGCTATAGGAGGAAAAACGTGTGGCTGGGATGTCTGGCAGCTGCTCATGGGTCTGGCACAGCAGTGTCACCACACTGAGGTGAGCTCAGGCATAAGGAGCTTTTCCCAGTTAGGTTTTCTACTTTGAGAGCTGCTTAAGCATAAAGCAGAGATGTCCCTGGCCTCAGCTGGGAGCTGCAGTGGAGCAGGGTATGAAGATCATGGTGCAACCAGCCAGCCTCAGAGCTGGCATGAAGCAGCTTCTCCTGGAGCCTCAGAGCTGGTCTGTGCTGGATGAGGACCTGGCAGAGGAATTTCCAATACATCCATATCTGAGAGTATTTGGAAAATTAATTTCTCTCATCTGCCCCATTTCTGCAGGAATTGCACTTAGTTTCCATGGTATCACAGCATTCAAATTCCTGAGTTATCCCTTTTCCCCAGGTAGTGCTGGGAGGGGAGAAAGACAAGGCTGTGACAGTGCAGAGCAACTCAGGCTTGGTGAAACCCAGGGAGATCACAGATCCTGATTGCTCCAGGGAGGATTGGACACAGCCAGGCTGTGACAAGCAGGCAGCTCCACTTTGGCAAGCCCAGAGGTCCTGCAGCAGTGCAAAGTGCTGGAGAGGGATGTGTCTGTGGGAGGTGAGGGGGATGCCCAACCATTGGCAGAGACACAGCAGACTGGGGGTCATTGGGGTCTGAACCATTCCCATGGGGAGGCAGGAGGCTTCCCCAGAGCATGAAGCTGTGGTGGTTTCCCTTAGGTTTTCCAAAATAATTCTTCTCTCCTGAGATATAAGCACTCTTGAGAAGGGTCTCAGCTGTACTGTCCTCTCTGAGCACTGGCAGACACCAGGGACAGCAACAATTCACACGAGCACATCGTGCCTACACCCTCAGACCATGTTCAGTGCTCCAGCAGGACCTTGTGCTCTCTAAACCCTCCTAACTCCACATCAGGTGCCCAAGGGCTCTATTGCTCAGCATCCTTAAAAACACCCATTGTCCCAGCTCCCCACCCATAAGATGAACCAATTCTCGCACCTCATCTACATAGGCTGCATCCCAAAAAACATCCCCAGGCGTGGGGTTATAGCAAGTGTATGATCACAACAGTCACAGCATCAGCAGAGAAGATGCTCAGAAACATCTGCAGAACATGCTGACCACATCTTATAGGAATATAATATGGGACTGATTATTTGATTGAGAGCACAGAAATAATATGTTTAAAGGGTTGTAAAATCTGACCTGAATTGTTTTTTGATTATTTTTGCAAGTGGATTTAAGCTTGGAGTTGCTGAAATAAAAACATAAGTAACATAATTAGTAACAAACAGCAACGTGGTGAGGTTTCTTTTATTACTTGGTAATTTGAAACAGAAACTGTTTGTGGTGTCTTTTGGGATAAAAAAAATAATAAAAAAAAATCACACAGAATGTCTGCTCCAGACTGTTTGAGATGAATATGCTGGATTTGATGAAAATGAAGGAACAGACTCCAAGGCCTGAAGTTTGTTGATTTTTCTGCTGCTGTTATTTCCAGTTAAAGTGTCATCTCACTTGAATTTTCTATCAAAACTTTTTTAGATGGATTTGCAAATCTGTGAACCTCAGTCCCATCAGGATCTGTCTTGCACAGTGTGTTCCATGGAAGGTGGCAACACCCAGCAGTGTGAGCGTGTCTCACAGCTTTTCCTGAGACAGCTGCTGGAAGTTGGGTCTGCTTCACGTTCAGGGCTTTGGGGGGTTTATTTCCACTGAAAAAGAGACTATCAGAAAATGAGGCAACCCCAAACTCAGCACATCAGCTCCTCCAGGTGACCTGGGCCTTCCCCAACCACAGCTTGCTGGTCACTCTGATGGTGTTGGGTTGAAATGATCTCACATCTTTAATAATAGGGGTTGGAAGGGACCTCAAAAGATCATCTAGTCCAAGCCAATGGCCAGAGCAGGATCACCCAGATTAGGATCTCACATGTTTAAAGGAAGAACAGGGATTCCCATATCCCATAACATCTGTAGGGAGATTCATTTGCCCTATTTTAGTGCCCAAATGTTAACCAGTCCCCTTGGCTTCCTCTGGTGTGAGCTGAAAACAGCCCCCATGAGGATGTGAAAGACCTTGGTGGACTTACAGGNCAGAAGGTCTCCCCTCAGCCTCCTCTTCTCCAGACTCAAAAGCTCCAGGGCTCCCTTAGATGCTCCTCATAAGACTTGTGCTCCAGACTCTTCTCCAGCTCTGTTGCCCTTCTCTGGACACACTCCAGCATCTCAACATCCTTCCTGGAGTGAGGGGCCCAGATCTGCCCCCAGTACTCACCAGACTTGTCTCACCAGACTGGTCTCCAACAGAGGGAAAAGCCTCAAGACCTGGAGGAGGTGAGGACTTGGGTGATACAGCTGGAAGCAGTCGCCTGAAGGAGGAACATCTGGAGATTTGTGCTCTAGACAGTTTTGCAAGTTGGTAAAAGTACTCGGTATCTGGGAGTCACATCAGGACAGCAGCAAGGATTATGGATGCAGCTTTATTTGCAGGTCTAGCACGGAGCTTTCACTTCAGTAATGCTGATTTCTCTGCTGATATCACGTGTCAAACCAGAGGTGTTTGCAGATGAGAGATAACAACTGTTGAAAAATTCAATTGTGTCCTTAGAAAACATTAGCTGAGGTGCAGAAACAAACCAGCTCTAACTGCAACACCTGGGGTGCTCAGTGTGAACTTGGGGAGTGTGGGAGGGTGACAACAACTTGCTGCTTCACCCACCAATGGGTCCTGGAGGAAAGTTGTCACCGGTCCAGGCAGAAGGAAGCGGCCCTTGGAGACATGCAGGAGCACACAGGCAGGTTTCAAGAGGCACATCTGGTCTTGCCAGTCCTTTCCTCTGTGTCTTCAGCCCATGTGCTCACAGTTGTGTTCCTGGGGACAGCGGTGGCTTCATTAACCCTTTTGTTTGGAGTCATGTGTTTGGTATCTGCCAGCTCCAGCAGAGGGAACAGGACACTGGGGAAACCCAGTGCTTGGACCAGCACTGCTGGGTTCCTCCATTCTGGTCCTGCCAGGTGGGTACAGGAGGAATCTGTCCTTCAAACAAACACATGCCAAAAAAATGCTTCTCTGGAGCAGCTGGAGAACTGTCAGAAGTTCTGCTTCTACATTTGGGCTCCCCATCGCCTGGGTGATGGAGGTGCAGTTTGGGAATGGATGTTGGGGTGCTGTGGTTGGCTCATACTGTGATGCAAGACATACTGGGCCCATCTGGAGCCCCAATACTTGCTACAGACACCAGGCCACATCTTTTGGGGTGAAGGCTGTGCAAGGTTGTAGGGCTGGTGAGGGTGACCCAGGCCATAAAGCAAACGTGTGGCCTGCACCAGGGCCATGACATTGACTGGAGGGACAGTGGAGAGTCTGGGTGGCTGCAGCTCCCTCAGGAATCTGGGGTTTGGAGTGCTCTTTGCAGCCAGGCTGCAGAGCTGCACACACTGCAGAAGTCATCTCCAGATAGTCCCACCAGCAATGGTAATTCCTGCCTATCCGAAGGCACCTGGCACAACAGACCCAGACAGGACCTTTTACCTTTTTATTTTTTCTGAAACAGAAGCAGAAAGACAAACTTCTTTCACTTTTTCCAGGTGGCCCATGTCATACTGTTACAGCAGTTCCAAGACAACCATCCTCTCAAGTGATTCTCAGCCTCATGGTCTTGACCAAAGAGCCCGCCAGCAGCTGGCGAGAAACCCACCATGTACACAGATTCCTGGTAGACAGCAAAGCTAAAAGAAGTTTCTAACTTCTGTCTTAAACCCTCAACTCAACAGGGAAATGTTGCTTGGCTTGATCATAGAATCATGGAATTGTTAAGGGTGGAAATGACCCCTAAGATCATCCAGTCCAACCATTAACC
>VXBZ01004564.1:722363-733596 GCA_013399135.1 Heliornis fulica | reverse complement strand
CCAGGCTGCTCTCCAGCCACTCCTGCCCAAGCCTGTGACTGTTGCCTGGGGTTGTTGTGACCCAAGTGCAGGACCCGGCATTTGGCCTTGTTGAACATCATATTGTTGGCCCCATCCCAACCATCCAGCCTGTCATGGAACAGATGTGACACCTGTAAGTGTGGCACGTCAGCTCCGTGCTGCACCCACACGAACACCGCGCTGGCTTGGTGCAGGATCCTGCCCGTAGCCAGAGTCTCAGAAATCAACATGATGGAGTCTTAGCTGGAACCACTAATTCTGCTCCAGCTGAAGGAGCAGGGGCCCACCATGTCCCAGCTTGGGCTGTCTGATCCCAGCTTGCTCGAGTGTTGTGAGATGGATGTAATAAATGTGAGTGTTGTTTGCAGAGCGCAGGTTTGGAAAGGAAATCTTGGAAAAGCTCAACCCAAGACTGTCGAGAGAGAAGTGGTTTCCTTTCCCTTTTTCTGTCCACCACACCTGCCAAACGTGAAAGGTGACCCCAGGAGAATGGGTTTGTGAGGGTTCTCACTTGCTGCCAGAGGAAACAAAGCAATGAGAAGACTTTTACTGTCCAGACCTGTGAGAAGCGTGGCATGCTGCACCTCAATTCTGGCCACGCTGGAGCACGGACTGAAGGAAGGTTTGGCCTTGCACTGTGCTGGTGGATGGATGCTCTGAGAGCCAGTCCTGAGTTCTGGGAGGTGGTGGTTTGTAAAAGAGACCCTTCCAGTCCCTCCAGGGGCTCCAGGAGAACTGGAGAGGGGCTGGTGCCCAGGGCAGGCAGGGCCGGGCCCAGGGGAAAGGCCTTCAGCTGCAGGAGGGCAGAGGGAGAGGAGCTGGGGGGCACAAATCCTTCCCAGGGAAGGGGGAGGTGCTGACACAGGGTGCCCAGAGGAGCTGTGGCTGCCCCTGGATCCCTGTCAGGGTTCAAGGATGGAGCTTGGGGCACTCTGAGCTGGTAGGGTGTCCCTGGTGGGAGGGGCACTGGGAGGCTTTGGGGTCCCTTCCCACCAAAACCAGTCTGGGGTTCAGTTATTTATGACAAAGCTCTCAGATACTCCTGTAATTAAAACAGCCTTTATGAGAGCTGTGGAGTGTGTTCATGCCATGGCTTAACACTCCCTCAGGACTGATGAGGGAGCAGAGAAAGAAATTGCTACGCTGCAATGATTGCTCAGCCCTCCCCAGGTGGACCCAGGACCAGGCATCAGTCTTTTGGGCACACAGCTCCTGCTTCTGACCCTGAGATCAACGAATGTTGATTGTGAGGAACAAGGACTAGGGTCCACATGGCCTAGTCCTTGTTCCTCACAATCTCCAGGTCATGATTTTTCTGGTCAAGATGCTTTAGTCAGACAGAGGTAACTGGGTGAAATGCTGTATCCTGTGTTCTCTGCCCGAGGCCAGATGAGATGAGCTAATGTTCCTCTCTGACCCTGAAGTTCACACCTCCAGGGTGGTATCACTCACAACATCCAGCCTTGAACCACAGTGGACAGAGATCCAGACTCCAGCTGTGCAGTGCTGTGTCCAAAGAGGACATCCCACGTTACACATCTGGAGGAAGGCTGCCTCTCCCGTAGTGTGCAACCAGCTCCACTGGTTGTCTTGGCCAGCCCCTCTCATCGGTGGTGTTTGTCCCTGGCTCCTGCTGACAGTGAATTTCAAATGCTACATCCATGCTGTGTGCAGAGTGATTGCTTGATACTTTGAATTTTCTGGCAATTAACTGCCACTGCCAGAGGTGAGGGGAATCTGGAAGCAACCTGCAGAAAAAGTCCCTCTGTACTTTGTGTTTAACCACACAAGCCGAGACCCCTGGGACAGGCAGCCCCTTGGGATGTTCCTGCAGAGTCCTGCTGCTCTCCAGACCCAGACAACAGATCACAGACTCACTCACAGAACGTCAGGAGTTGGAAGGGACCTTGAAAGATCATCATATCCTGCTCTGCCAGAGCAGGATCACCTCAATTAAATCACACAGGAACGTGTCCAGGTGGGTTGAATGTCTCCAGAGAAGGAGACTCCACAATCTCTCTGGGCAGCCTGGCCCAGGGCTCTGTCACTGTCTCTGCAACCCCAAATGAGCCCTGCAGAAGTACCCAGGTTTGTGAGCAGGTGCAGGTCTGGTGTCCTGCATCAGCAGAAATCAGTCCATTACCTCCCTCTCCCTCTTTACCCTAATAACCTCCCCGGGGTAACACCACCGGCATCTCTCTCCCCTGGAGCTCATCTTGCTGAGGAGCTGCAATTGCCCAAAAAGTCACAAGCTGTCCTGTCACAAGGTCCATGCCTCTGGCACAGGATGGACCATGCCATGGGCACTTGCCACCTTGTGAGAGAGAGCAAGAAACGAGCCCTTAGATTTTGTAAATACTAATTTCACAGAAACATGCCTTTCCTTCAGATGTTTATTTTCACAACCCAGTGGGTCAAACAGCCTGAAAGTACAGAGATGTTTTCTCAGTAGGCTTCGATTTGAAACCATCCAAGAATGCCAGGAATCTTCCGTGGAGTCGAGTTTAACGTCTCGGTCCGGGGCTAACAATGCAGGATGCAGCCGAAAGTCTGCGTGAAACATCCACCCTCCACATCTGTTTGGTTTTAATTGGAGATTTATTATGAACAAAGGCAGCTCTTGGAAGAGTTGCTCTTCTCTGGCATGCCTGCCTGGCCTGTTGGACCAGATGGACAGAAATAGTTTCACATATTAGTCAAATTCTGGATGGCTGCTCCCCATAAACTACAGGCAGGCATGAGCAGAATGGACATCATATTGTCATTGATTTATAGACAACCACAGAAAATAAATTCTAGCCTTGTATGGGGATGTTAGCCACTTAAGTTTCAGTATTGATCTCCAAGCCAAGAGCCTGAAACTCCAGGTTTTCGTAGCCCCACAGCCAGTAGCACTAAAAGTTTATATTATCCCTGGTGAATTTGTGCTGCACGTTGAATTGGAAAACTGATCTGAGGAGCAGAACAGCAGATTAAATTGTTACACTGGAATCCAGGGGATATATTTCCTAGGCTGCAGTTCCAGGGCTTTGCTTCTTACTACCTGGTTTTAAACAATAAATATTTAACAAGGCAGATTTATCCTCCTGCACTCGTAATTAAGGGGAGATAAATTGCATTCCTAATTATTCCTAACAAAAGAAAAGCAATTTTCTCTGAGATCAGTGAGAATTCCCCCATCTCCTCAAATGAAATAAGAGCAAGTAATGAATTGGGTGAGGTACTGATCTAAACCAAAAGAGGACATTTAGCATCTGATGGAAAACTAAAGGCAGTGCTCATCTCTGCTGGATAGCCCTACCCAGGCACAGAAGGGATTTCTGGGCTCCACCACTAATTTACTAATGGTCTATGGGAAAGTCCCCATCCCTGGGCCTCAGTTTCCCATTTATAATATGAGGATAATACTGGCCAGAGTTCACAAGGACTTTCTTGCTGGAATACTTTTTTTAATGCCAAGATACAGATTGCAACATCTTGGGGAAAAATACTTTTAGAGCATATTTGTTGTTGGAAAGCATTAATATTGGAGCTTGGAATTTTCAAATATTGCTTCATATTACATGAGATTTTTTTCCCATAGTTATTTTTCTTACTTTGAAGAGCTTTTCCTACCATGCCCCAACTGTTACCAACGTGGTTTCTCATCATGCCATCACTGATAGCAAACGAAGTAAAAATCAGGCTAGCAGCATGGATCACAGGATCACAGGATCACGGGATCAGCCTTTCTCTGGGCACAGTGCTTGGGCAGTGCCACCCTGACAGGAATGGAAATGTTGCATGTTGTAACCTCCACTGCCCTCAGATAAAGGGTAGGGCTTGGACCTTTCCTGGTCCAGGCTTGGATCCCTGTAGAATCACTTGGGGAAGTCCACCCAGTGTCCCACTAAATGATTCCAAGAAGCTGCAGCCACTCTTGCCCACCTCTGTGGGGTCATGCTTGTCCTGTTGGAGCTGGTGGAGAGGGTTCAGAGGAGAAGATGGTCATGGAGATGCTCAGGGGTCTGGAGCACCTCCCCTGTGAGGACAGGCTGAGGGAGCTGGGCTGGTTCAGCCTGGAGAAGAGAAGGCTGTGGGGGGACCCCAGCCCCACCACAGATGAACCCAGCACCATGGGGGTGGGACTTAGAGACATGGGGACCCTGGGGAGGTGTCAGGGACATGAGGCCACGATGTGGCATGGAGATGCCAGCAGCATCCAACCAGCTTAGTTGATTAAACAACCCTCCCCAAGCTGCTTGGCTGGAACAAGCCCTTGCAGCAATTTTTTTTTCCCCATGCAATTACAACGTGGATTTTCTAGGTGGTAACACTTAGACTTCACCCAGGAATCACCCTGCAGGCTCCTGTTTCAAAGTGTGGGGTGGTCACAACTTTTCAAACAAAACTGGGCCAGAATCAGCAGGCTGGGGGAAAACAATATGTTTTTTTTTTTCCCTAACTTTGTTCTTAGAAACTGCTGAATTGTTTTGGCTGAAGTTCACTCCCTCCCCTTGCTCCTTAAAAAGAAAATCAGCCTGAGGTGGATGCTTCATTAAACAAAATTTCAGCACAAATGACTTAAATTAAAATTACAACTCCGAGCAGAGCCTTACAAGGGGAGTTTCAGTCAGTCTTAACAGGCAGGGATGCTATAGATGGGGCTAGTGAATCACTGCTTTTTACTGGGTAATATTAATAGGCCTCTTTGCACAATTATATCCAGAAACAGCAATTAAAGTAAAAATCAGAAGGGGTATAAACTCTGGGCCAGATCCTCAGCCAGCACTAATTGGTCCAGCACACAAACCAAGGGAGCTAAGCAGAGTTACACCAGCTGAGCACTGCTCCAGGCATCAGTGTTTTCCTGCCACCCTCCTCTTGCCTTTGTCTTTTTTCTTTTTCTCTCGAAGAGCCAAGGGCACAATTAGTTTAACCCTAACCACCCAGACAAAGGAACCTCTTCCCCACTGAAAATGAAAAACAAGGCAGCGAAGGGATAATTGCTGATTTTTTCCAGTTTGGTAGGGAATTATTTTAACAACATGTTTGGGTTTTTGGGTGTTTTGTTTTTTGTTTTTTTTTTTTTTTTTCTAATTGCTTGAGTTATAAGTATCCTCCAGGAACTTTTCTCTTCCTTGTATACTTTGATTAAGAAGAAGAAGGATGAAATATTGGACAGTTTAAGAATGAGATCTGTGTTTCTCTTGACAGGTACAATGTCCTGGCTGCAGCCTGTCCAGCTCTAGGAAGCAAAGGATTTTACTCACATCACTTGTAGAGCCATGTGAGAAGTATCCCACAGAAAAATGAATATTTCACTCAGTGTTATGGATGGTACCTGCTTCTCTCTGAACCATTCCCTGAGTACTTATAAGCAGAAAGAAGACAAAATTAAAAAAAAAACAACAAAACAAACCCTACATATGTGGCTGTTTTTCCTCTCCTTTTACTTTCTTTGGGTCCAAAATCTACATCTGTGTTTAATCCATTACCAGAAGACAAACAATTTGGGAATTTCTAATGAAGGTGTTTTTCTTATTTTGTGCCACTTTCTGAGCAGGTGTTGGGTAACAATGTCATGTCATTGGCAAATTTATATGGCAGTTTTGGCAATGGGGAAGCTAAATGGCCCCTGAAGTGCCTTAAGAAAATATTTTTTTCCCATCAAAATTGGATTACATGAAAATGAGCCCTTTTCTTGCAGCCTTTAGAGAAGATGACAAACCACCACTGGGGAAAAGAAAGGGAGGAGGAAAGTTTTCAAATGCTTATCTTGAAGTCAACATCTGGATTTGCAGTCACCTGGACCCATGCACCAACAGACACTTGAGGAAAGCCACCACCTTGGCCAACATGTGAAGACTTGGGCCATGAAGTGCCTTACTTCATCTCAGAGCCCAGGACACTCAGCAGAAGGGACAGTTTGATGCTGAAATGCCTAGTGGGGTTTGCACACATGCAAACCACCAAATCACTGCAGTGAAGCTCATTGCATCCCCCAGAAGGTTGATCCTGGAGTAACACCCCTGTGAGACCCCCCTCAGCAGTGTTAAATAATAATGTCTGACTTCCATGTGTGTGTGCTTTATTTTGTCTTGCTCAATGAGTAAATAACAAGCTGTAGAAAGCCTGGTAGACCCATCTGTGAGGGAAGAGGAACCCCCTGAAGCTCATGTATTTTGTTGAATTGCAAAACTCGCAGTGGGACATCAGCTTTTGGGGAGAGGTTGGGGACTTGCAGCTCCCCAACCTCTCCCCAGGTTGGATGGCTCTGGCTTGGTGCTCCAGCCCAAAATAACCCTCTAGCTCCACTCTGCAGGGTGAGGAGATGCAGGAGGCTACCTCTGTCACCCCCCAAAGCCACAGCCTGGAGTATCCATGTGCTTGTCCCTTCTCCAGGCACGGTCAGCCCCATCTGCAAACAGCTGCTGGGGCTGGGGCTGTGAGTGCACATCTGGGTGCAGAACCTTGTGGTCAACATACCCAGCTTGACCCACTGGGACCAAGTTACAGATGACCCATGACCACTGTTGCAGAGACCCACAGCACAAGGACACTGACCACCACCTCCAAGCAGCACCATTCCCAGCTGGGACATGGTCACCAGGATACACCTGGAGGAAAGAAGTGTCAAAGAGAGGGGACAGGCTCCCTGGGGTTTATTTCCTTGTCTAAATGATTAAATACAAATTGAGGCAGGGTTTTCACCCCTGTTATACATCCCCACACCCAGAGACTGGCCATGGAGCTGTTCTTCAGAGGCTTTAATGGGAAGGAGCAAGGATGGCAACAAACCTTTGGTAAAACAGGAGCTGAGACCAGGCCCAAGCTTCAAATCAGACAGAAAAACCCCTCAGGATTTCCAGTCCCACTGGGTTTGCTTTCCCCATCCAGACATCTTTTTTTTTGGGGTGTGGAACACCATGGTTTGGAAAGGGGCCATATCTGGACCCATCTGGGGACGGTGGCATGTCTGTGCCCCATTGCTGCACATCCACGGCACTGCTGGTAGTCACAAGCCCGGCATCATCCCCCCCCTTCTCCTCACAGCACATAATATCCTCATGAAATACAGAGCCTGGCTCTCGTGCTGACTTTCTCAGAGCCCTCTACAATGCATCAAAGTACTTAAACCTGCAGTAAATTCACACCAAGAGAGAAGTTATGATTATCCTCCTCTTGCCTTTTTGAGAAAGAAACGAGCAAAAAGTCGATTTTTAATGCCAAAAAAAAAATCAAATATCAGAAGTAATGAGTGAACCCTCCTCCCCCCACTCCCTAAATATAGTAGGATCAGCTTAGAAGTCAAGATCTTTGTTGCTGTTAAAAATAGCTAATGAAGTGATGGTCTTTGCTCAGAGCCCAGCTGCCAGACACCACACCACGTCTCAGACCATCAGGAAGTTCAGAAGCAACATGTACAATGGCAGCAACCAAGTTTTGTAAGCAAAATCTGGGAGAAAACAGTAATTATGCAAGGAAATATGGCAAAAAAAGCTCACAACCATCTGCTTTATTTTCTCCTTTTGTTTGCCTGTTGGGGTTTGAGTCTGTAGGGCTCAAGTTTTCCACGTTTTCTCCAAAACAAATAATTGGCTTTTTCAATGAAGCTTGAGATTATCACATAATCACCTGCTTCCTCGAGGTGAGGCTTGGAGGCAATGGCACAATCCCCAGCACAGCCAGAAAACCCAGCAGTGCTCAGAAATGAGGTGTCTCTGGACACACAGAGGAGGAAAACTCCAGCCTCCCAGTTTCTAGATGTGTGTGAGAACCAGTGAACCTTCCCTCTCCCTCCTGAGACTTGCAGTTATGGAGCCTTGCCATATAGCCTCGTAATTAATGTAGCAGATCCAGAGAAATGACAATAATAATAAAAAAGCCCCTGGAAAAAATAAATTAAATAAAAATGTTTTCTCTTTGCATGCCAAAACATATGCCTTTTGTTACACCTCTGGCTTGTGCATCTCCTGTGTGCTGCAGAGGGGGAAACAAACTGTGGTGATTTCAGTGCTATGTCTTGGTGATGCTCCTGTTCACACCTTGGGGGGGGGGTGTCTGCACAGATAATGCTGACTTGGAAAGTGTTGTGTGTGCCTGGAAGCCTCATGGTGAGTGGGAATGGGAAAAAAAAACAGCCTTGCTGTTCACTGGTGGGAAATTCCTCCTCCTGGGAGATGCCAGCAGTTTTGGGTGCTGTGTTTCTCCTTTCATCTCAGGTACTGGGAGCAGCAGGGAGTGTTGGCTGCTGCCTGGTGAGGGGCTCCCCTTTATCAGGCACAGATGCTGGGAGATTCCTCTGCTCTGTTTTCCTATAAATCATATGTGAAGCCCAACAGACCATCCTGCACATGCCTGTGGGGTGTGTGAATGGCAAAGGGGAGAGTGGAAGTTGCTCTGTGAGTCTGTGATTCTGTAAGGATCTCACTGCAATTCCTTGTGGTGAGCAGCCACCATCCTCCCTGCTCTGTCCTGTCCTTCCCAGGCCAAGGCAGCATAAAGCTGTGCTCCCCAGCATCCCAAAGTGACCCTGGAGCTGCAGGGGTGGACATCCCCTGGGATGAAAATCATAGACTCATCAAATCACTTGGGTTGGAAAAGACCTTTGAGCTCATGGAGCCCAACTCCAGCCTGACCCTGCCCAGGCCACCTCTAGACCATGTCCTGCAGCACCTCATCTCTTGGCCTTTCCAATCCCTCCAGGGATGGGGACTCCACCCCTGCCCTGGGCAGCCTGTTCCAACTCTTTTAGTAAAGAAATTTTTGCTGATATGTAAAGTTGAGCTTCAGGGCCATGGCCAAGCCTATCTTGAGGCAGCATTTTACTGGCCATGCTGGTGGGCATCTTCCCACCCACAGATGAGGGTGTGAGGAGGGAAGGCACCACAGCAGATGCAGATAATCATCTCAGAGGTATGAGCTAGTAGTGTTTTAGCTTTAAGCCCTAATTGAACTTCTTCAAGTTGCTTCTGGCAGCCTCTGATGAGATGATGAGCCTCTTGCAGAGGAAGTGATCCCATTCCTGCACACTGCAGAGATCCAAGTGTCTAAGCAGCCTCTGAAAAGCAGGAGTAAGAGGAAGAAAGGCAAGGAAATGACTAAAGTCTAAGCCACACATGTGTTCCAGGTGTATATTGGCACAAATCCACAGACACAAGCAGAGCTGGGCTCACACAGAATTCCTGACCACCCAGCCCTCCTGGTGCTCATCGCTGGCCAACCCACCACAGAGCCATGTTAAAGTACTTCTGAATGCCCCCATGGCACTGATTGGCAGCAGAGAGCTCAGGGATGATGTTCCCCCAGAGTGTCTCTTCTAGAGGTGGGAGGAGCATAATTAACAAAAGCTTCCTCGGAGGACACATCCCTGGAGCCAGCTCTGGGGCAGGAGGGGTCCCTCAGCTGAGCTGTTTGCTGGGGGCTGCTCTGAGGACATGGGGGGGTAGATCCACACTGATGAACAGCCCCATGTCAGAGGAAGAGCTCAGTGCTGGGGACAGGGCTCCAGGATCATGGGTTTTGAATGTCTTCAGAGAAGGAGACTTCCCAACCTCTCTGGGCAGCCTGTCCCAGTGCTCTGTCACCCTCCCAGCAATGAGTTCCTCATAGTTATCTGGAACTTTCTCTATTCCAGTTTGTGCCCATTGCCTCTTGTCCCGTTGAAATTGGTTTGAGACAAGGAGAGGAAGTGAAATAAGGTCCTTGGAGGGAGAACTCTCAGTGATGGAGCTGAGGTGTGAGCACTGCCCAGGCAGGTCCCCGTGCTGTCCTGCATGCTGTCCTGCATGCTGTCCCAGCAGGTCTGGCATTCCTGCAGCACTGGGACTGGGCACACTGGGCAGAACACAGCAAAGGCCAGAGCTGTGTTGACTCTATCCAGAGCTGACTTGGAATGTGCCATCAGGTCTAGAAAGGGGCAAAAGCTGGGAGAGAGCCCAGGAAAGCCTGTGAAGCACTTGGACCTGGGGGAGAAACACCAAGGGACAGCAGGGACAACTTTGAAAGCAGGATGCCATCTTTCATGCTTAAGAGTGTGACAGCATGGGATGCAGAGGAGCTAGGAAGGCCACCCTAGCTCTTCCCCCAACAATTAAAATGCAGAATTTCTTCCTGCATCCATTGAGCCTCACGCAGCGAACTAACCACAAGATTAATGAGGTGCCTAATGGCTTGTGTAGCCCCACTCAGAACTAAAGCAACTGTTTGCTCCTTTCATGATTGGATGTCTGTGAGCAGCCAGTTTCTCTTCAGCTGATGTGCACTGCTACCAGTGACACTGCAGATGGATGTCATGCTGCTTGCCAAGCTGCTGGGAAAAGCACAGCCAGGAACTGGGAGCAACGCTCCGTCACGGGTGACAAGGAGCAATGCCCAGGACCCGGCCACACTCGGGCTTGCTGGGCACAGCGAGGTTCCTGTGATCCAGCTGGGATGGCAGCTCTGAGATTGAGATGCCACAAAGCTGCTGGTGACTTAACACACTTGGGTGGCCGTGCCAGGCAGGTCTGACTGTGCCCCTTGTACAACTTCAGTTGTACAACCACGGCCTGTGCTCCAACCCGACGTGTTATCTCTCCCTCTCCCTCTAGTTTGTTTTATTTTTTTTTAAAGGACCACCCAGTTGCAGCATTTGCTTCCAAAACACTTGGCCTCTGCATCAAAACCACATGCTGTTCCCAGGCCTATGAACACAGGTTCTCTGTGCTGGCTCCAGACACTGGTGCTTTCTCCCAGCCAGACTGGGACCAGTAAGAAGAGAGATGGAGCGTGAATCAGCAATGCCAGTCTCTCCCCTTTCCAGAGATTTCCAGGTCTTTTCTAGCATGGCTTCAACCATGTATTGTGCCATGATCTTCCTCTGCAGGTCCTGCTGCCTTCCCCCTGATGGGACACGTGGTGGAGCTGGTGTCAGCAGTCCCCGCTCTGTTCCTGCTGTCCCTGGTCCTTGCTCCTCCTCTCAGTCCCTATTAATCCCTTCAGAGGAGGAGCTCAGGGATCTGTGCTGGTGGTCTGGTGTTCCTGGACATCACGGTGCTGCCTAGTGGAGTTCACCTACCAACCTTTCTGAAGAGGAACTGTGGGATGAATGATTTCCATCTCCAAGCATAGGGCTGGAGAGACCCCAGGAGGTGGCATCAGCCATAGAATCATTGAGTCATAGAATCCCCCTCTACTCTGCCCTCAGGAGACCTCACCTGGAGTACTGGGTCCAGTGCTGGAACCCCCA
>VXBZ01004564.1:667905-722041 GCA_013399135.1 Heliornis fulica | reverse complement strand
GATCACCTGAGCTGGAAGGGACCCATAAGGATTATGAAGTCCAACTCCTGGCTCCACACAGGACCAGCCAGATCATGCCACCCCACATCCCCAGTGGACACCAGCCTGGACAGGCCTCTCAACCACAGATAAGACCTGAACTTCCTCCACTGCCAAACCTGGGACTTTCCTACTA
Organism: Heliornis fulica; assembly: GCA_013399135.1. Classification (NCBI taxonomy): domain Eukaryota; kingdom Metazoa; phylum Chordata; class Aves; order Gruiformes; family Heliornithidae; genus Heliornis; species Heliornis fulica. The sequence continues at coordinate 721,866 of VXBZ01004564.1, read as the reverse complement.
TCCCATGAGGGTGTTCTTCCTATATTACTCCAAATTGCCCTTCCTGGGCTCCAGCAACATGGAGAACAGTTTATTCCCTTCCCTCTGCAGCAACCTCTTGCATAGCTGAGGGCTGTTATCATGTCTCCCTTCCATCTCTCCTAGACTAAACAAGCCCAGTTCTCGCCTCCTTTTCCCACAGGTCATGTTTTCAAGACCTCTGATCACGTTTGTTGGTCATGTCTAGACTGTCCTGCTGATCATCATGTCTCTTTAAAGGTGGTGCCTGCTGGATGTGGTTCTCTGGCCACATATATGAAGCAGAATCTTTATTTTGCATTTCTTATGGACAGCATTTGGATTTATACCTCCCAGGGGAGGGAAGAGGAAGGAAAGCCAACCTCTTCTTAGCAGCTCCACTAATCACCCATTTATGATGCTGCCTCATAAGTCAGGCCACCAATATCCAAGAATCACAAGACATATGGATCAGGCATTTTCTTCCTAATTCTGGTGTCTCAGACACACTGGGTTGACCTACCCTGGTGTTCCCAGCACCTGGGAGGATTGGAAGCCCCATGATCTACCTCAGCACAGTGCCAAGCAGTTACAAATGGACAGATAATAAAAAAAATACAACTCCCATCCCCTGGGAGAAGATCAGGAGAAACTTAATGTTTTTCTCATAGAAATGAAAAATTCTGAGAATTCTGGGCTGAAAACCAATAGGGTGTTTTGGATGTTCTTTCTTTTTTTCTTTATTTTTTTTTTAATTCCATAAATGCTCTGCAGTGTCTTGTGCATCTTTCTGGACCTTGCTATCTGTTCTTCAGACAAATCCCATCTCCCAGGATTCTCCACTGTCTGCATTTGACTGACCACAGTGTTCCACCATAGAGGACTCTCCATCTACCCTGAGCCATCAGACATGTCATTCTTTGGCAAAAATTCATCCTTTTCTAAACAGACAAAGCAACCTGTGATCAAAAACAAAACCCAAAACCCAAACCCAGCATGAGCTGAACTTGCTGCTGTTTGGTCCCTGGCTTGGTAGCTTAAATCATAGAACCACAGAATCATGGAGTGCTTTGAGTTGGAAGGAACCCCAAAGTCCATCTATTTCCAACCCCCTGCCATGGGCAGGGACACCTTCACTAGCCCAGGGTGCCCAAAGCCCCATCCAACCTGGCCTTGAACACTGCCAGGGATCCAGGGGCTTCCACAGCCTCTCTGGGCACCCTGTGCCAGGGCCTCCCCACCCTCAGAGGGAAGAATTTCTTCCTCAGGTCTGATCTAACCCTGCCCTCTTCCAGCTTGAAGCCATTGTCCCTTGTCCTGTCCCTGCCCTCCCTGGGGAACAGCCCCTCTCCCCCTTCCCTGTAGGACCCTTTAAGTATTGGTAGGGCACAATTAGGTGTCCCTGGAGCCTTCTCTTCCCCAGTCTGAACCAGCCAAGCTCTCCCAGCCTGGCTCCAGAGCAGAGCTGCTCCAGCCCCCAGATCACCTCTGTGGCCTCCTCTGGACTCGCTCCACCAGCTCCATGTCTCTCCTGTCCTGGGGACACCACAGCTGGAGGCAGCACTGCAGGAGGGGGCTCACAAGAGCAGAGGGGCAAAAAAAACCCCTCCCTCACACAAGAACTGGAGGTCTCAGCCTCAAGGAAAGCTACTGGGACAGGACCAGGCACAGGTTTAGATGGGAACACCTCCCATGGTGCTAACCAGCATCTCGTCTTGTCCCACCTCCCGAAACACAACCGTTGAACAGGAAACAGCCCATCCAAGTGCTCATGCTGTAAATCCACTAGAAGCTGCATTTCCTAACTGAGGGGCTTTTACAGCCCTTACAGTAAGCAATAAAACTTTGGGAGGATTTTTCTTGTGGTTAAACACCGAGACCTCTTTTGGCCAAGTAAAGTGGTCTTCGCTCCGTCATCCGGGTGGAGTGGAACTGGATTTATTGTCTGAGCATCACTCAGAGGCAGCATTAGTCATAAAGCTGGTTCCCTACATGGCTGCTCTTGTTTCTCTTCCTGCCTTTAGCTGAGTTCTCTCTGACATCAGCCATCAAGCATTAAAATGCACATGGATCACATATTTTTGGGGATTGGCAGGGATTCCAATTTGGCCTCTCTCTGCTTTACAGCTGTTTGGAGAGCTCTGGTTGCTGGGAGGAGGGCAGCCTGTGTCACCTGTTCTTTGAAGCCTGAGAAGTCCCTAGACACATGCTCAGGCTCTAGTGTACTCTTGGCAGCTCCATGTTCAGTCAGTTGGGCTGTGGCTGCAAACCTTCCTTGCTGGATGAGGCTTTGCACTGCGAGGGGGAGAGCAGAGATGCAGTGCCCACCATAGGTGTTCATCCTCAGACTCTACCTGTAGCTAAGGGAGTGGAACAGGGACCCCCATGGCCTTTCCTCCCACCCATGGCAGCTGATGGAACATCTTGATGTGGAAGGAGCTGGCTACAATGTAGGCATTGAGCTGTGAGATGTCTAAACTGAATGGTGGGATCCTATCCTGTGCTCCTGCTGCTCACCTCCTTCCATTTCCCACAGGATTTAGGCTTCCTGACCTCAGTTTGTGCTACAAGCTGAAAACCACACATGCCATGGATGCAGTTAAGGTCATTCCTCTTCCAGTTTGCTGGCCTGAAAGTCAGTCCTATACTTCCCCTTCACTCAGAGCTGCCCTGTTGTTGTGGGACCTCTCTACTAGCAATGACACCAGGTCAATGACACTGGGTGCAGGCATGTCTTCACATCAGCCACAGGTTTGCTCCTTCAAGTACAATGGACATGGCAGCGTTGGTGGATGGAGACCAAGGTGAGCGATGTGCCCCTCTGACATGCTCTGTGCAATGAAAATGCTCCAGCAGACCTCTGACAGTCACCATTCCCATCAGATGAAGAACCCTCAGCAGGTCCCTGGGGTCTGCAATCCAAACCACATGGCTGGGAGGTCCCTCAGAGGTGCCCTGGCTCCCCATCCCCACAAGCTCTCCATCTCCAGGAGCACTCCTAACCTCAGGCCACCTTGAAGCTGAGCTCAATGACTGTGTCTCTGTGTGTCTCAGCAAAGGTGCTGGGCTTTCCTCCCCAGCCTCTGTGCAAGACAACATCTCTAAATCCATATCCCAAAACAGATTGGTGTTACACACCCAAGGCACAGAAAAATATTCCACCACGAGGTGGTTTCCTGCTTTACCCAACCCCTGGACTCTTCTTCTCCATTGCTGTAATTTGGGATGGGGGAGGCAGACAGCCTTGATGTGGTTTTTCTTCCTCCTGGAGCTTCTCCAGCACATTCATCCCCTCCTCCCCACACCGAGAAACTCTCCTTCCCCTCTCAGCCATGGTATAATTGTCCTCTGAGGTTAGGAAGATAAATGAAGAAACAGTTTTTTAAACACCTTGGAGCTGGGTACATCGACTTTTTCTAATTAAGGGTCCTAAACCTGTACCCTGGACCAAGCTGCCCTTGACTGGGAGGGACCAGTCTTGCAATTTAGAGGTAACTTTCTCCCCAGAATCCACAGCTCAGCATCCTCAGAGGTGCCTGGGATGGCAGTGAGCTGCCTGGGATTAGGATGTGATCCTGTTTTACTGTCTCATCCCCCTGCCAGCTAAAAGGCCTGATCCCAAATACCAGACAACCCCCAGTGTAAGCTATTATTAGTTTTCAATTATAAATTAATAGATTAAAAAGCCACTGTGGTTAATTACAACAGGCTAAAGCAGTAACCTGGCTTGACAGCACTGTTAACATGTGATCCAAAGAAGTAAGAAGCGATGGGATGGAGGCAGAGAGACAGTGAGAGAGCAGCTCACATGGGAGGGCTACAGGGATGGAGGTTGTCACCTTCCTGTTTTCAGCTGGAAGCTGTGATTCAGATCTCCCACCCCACCACACCGATTCCCAGGGGACCTGCATGCAAACCTGGGACCAGGACCCTGTCCTGGTCCCAGGTTTGCATGCAGGTCCCCTGGTCCAGTCGTGGTGCTGGGGCAGAGCAGTATCACTTCCAATCCCCCCTCACAGACACCATCCACCCTCTGCAACTGCCCACATGCTGCAGGATTGTTGATACCAAACCATAAAGAAGCACACCTCAAATTAGCAGTGCCCTCCTCCAGCTTTAAATCGTTTTAATGGACTCTCCTCTTGAAATCACAGCTGACTTTGGCTTCAAAGCTTTGTGGCAAATAAACCACGGGTGGGAGGCGGTGGGGCAGGCTGCACTCCCGCAGCTGAGTGGTTTGTGAGTGGGACAGCCCCTCCTCCCACTGATGTCTGCAAAAAGCATCTCACCCCTTGCAGAGCAAGCTGGGTCTGGCCCGAGGTCTCTTTAACGCTTGCCTAAAAATCCCTGCAAGCCCCGGCAAACCGAGCAGTGGCAGCGGGTCATTCGCAGCCTCTGTGACGCCTTCTGACCCGGTGTTGGGTTTCACCACGTCTAGCAGAGGTATCTGGTGGGGTTGTGGGGCTGTGGGGCTGCATCCCAGCAGCTCCAGGAGTTTTGGTGAATGAGTTTAAACACTCCTGCAAAGTCTGGGCTGCGTTTGGGTGGTGGAAGGGTTGGAGAGTGAGTGCAAACCGGTGCTGAGGGATGCTTGGGGGGGACCAGTCGCAGGTTAGGACCATGTCTGACCAGTTAATGGTCTCACTCTGTCTGCACCAGAGCCAGGAACTGCCTGGAAGAGAGAGACAGGGCTGATTTTACTGCTGTTAATGAGAAGTGATGGCTGTCCAACCCTTGCATCTCCTCACTCCTGCCATGGTAGGTCTGGCTGCATTTTGCAGAGCAAAGCCCTGTAAAAAGGAGAGGCTGAAGTTTATTGCCCTGCTTGAATTCTACATAGGTCTGGATGAAAAACAAACCACTTAAAATGATAAAAGGGCCTGCTTTTTATTTACTGGAGTGGCAACCAACCTCCTGGCTGCATCTCTCTCAGGCTGTGTTCATGCAGCTCAGACACTACCAGGCACACAGTCTCTCTTGACATAAAGCAATTGCCTGTTTTAAGGAGAGATTTGAAGGGTGCTACAGAAACACCTGCCTGCCTGCTTGTCCCCTGGCTCTGTGGTTGAGGTTGGTCCATCCTTGAGCCCTTCCCCTCCAGCTGTTCTGCCGTGCCAGCATCCCTAAGCAGTGTAGGAGTGAGGTGGGATGGGTGTGAGGGGATAAATTGGGTGGTGGGTGTTGCAGAGGAGCAGCCTTACAGGGGTGGGAAGGTGATGAAAAGGATGGGAAGTGAGACAAGGTGTGCTGCAAAGGGTCAGAGGAATATCTGAATGGGGTGCAGAAGGTCTGAGTCAGGGAGAAACACCAAAGCACTGAGGAAGAGGAAGGTAGAGAAGGGGAGAAAGGCCTTGGGAGGGGAGAAGAGGCAACAGAAAATGGACACCAAAACCACAGTGAAGGAGGAGCAGACATCCTTCAGCCCACAGTGGACTGACACTCCAAGGGAAGCTGTTCCTCCTGCAGCCCCAGCCCAGGTCCCACAGCTCATCCCAGGCCAGTTGGAGTCCAGGGAGGGAGGGAGGGAGGACAGCAGTGTCAGGGGCTGGGGTAATGCCTGTCCAACAGGCTGACTACAGGTAGCAGAGCAGAGCTGAGCCACGGTCTGAGTACCCTACATCAGACCCCACTTCAGCTCTGGCAAGTTTCAAACCCCCCATTTTTACCAGTTTCCAAGTCCTACTGATTTCAGTGCGTTACACAGTGTGAGATCCTCAGTCCCCCAGGGATGGGGGCTGGAGGAGCAGGTGAGGTGAAGGTGTCTGAGCAATAAGTGCTCTACAAGGCTGTTCACCCCCTGCTCCTGCTGCACATGTTGGTGTGATGCAGATGTCTCTGTCAGTACATGTGCTCTCTACAGCATTACATCATTGCAGTGGAACAGCACCAGGGAGCAATGCAGCACACTGCAATCAGGGGCCAGGGCAGGCTTCTTGCTTCTCCCTCCAAAATAAACCACAGCAGCACTTGGTGGGAAAGGGGAGGCTTTCAAGTGGTAGATGCTGGGGTTTTGACCAGTTCCATCACCTAAGCACTCGTGTCATGGTCCCTCAAGGAAGATACACCCATCAGATTTAGGACCCTGGGTGTGCATTGCAGTGATGGGACCCCACATTGCAGTCCATCACCGTGACTTAGAGGCTGCTATGGGAGAAACAAAAGGGTCTGTTCAACGTGCCATCCTTGGATGGAGAGCAAGCTGTCATGGCAACCAGATCAGTGTCATTCCAGGGTCAGGACATGAGTTGCAAACCAGATACAGCTTAAGGTGTCACCCCATGGAGCCAAAAGAGCATCTCATGCCCAGATCCAGGGGACACAGCAGTGAAGGTGACCATATGTGACACCATTTGCATCCCATCCTTGTCAGTTTGGAAAGCATGTGGGAACCTCCATCAGTCTGAGAGGGTAGGTAGACCCAACCCTTGACCAGGAGGAGTTATATCAGTATCTTAACAGCAAGAGTCAACCTCAGCATTTAAGCCAGAGCTGTGAGCTGCAATGTTTGTGCTGTTTCACAGATCACACTGGTTGCAGAGAAGGTTGTGTATCTGTTTATAGACACTTCATTATTGAAGTGATGCTGATAAATTGGAGCAAATTCCTCCTGGGATTTTTTGAAACACAGCTTTGCAAACGAGGCTAAAAGGACTAAATGTGCTTAGGATTTACAAAAGGTCTCAGTTAAATGACAGTGTGCTGTCTGCCAGGTAGAGATGCTAACTACCCTGAAGAGGAACATCAGTTTGGATGGTTTGTAGCAGTAAAACTTCTTGGGATGAATATAAGCAAAAAGAGAATTTATGCTGAGTTTTGGAAACTCTAAAAGGATATTACAGAAAAATCTGCAAAGCACTTTTGAATGTGAACTTAATGGAGGACCAAAAAGTGTCTTAAAAGGCAATAAAAGAACTGACTTACTTTCTGATGACTTACACAGCTATCACCATATATTTCCCTTCCACAATCTTTAATGCAGCTACAACAGCTGCTTTGCTGAGTGAAGGGCTTGGCCAGTCTTTGGACCATCATTGTTCCACGTGCGTTTTCACTCGCATGGATTTTGGTCAGGCAAATAATTTGCTGCATGCAGCTCGTTACAAAAACCAAAAAACCCAACAAAAAACAACCCCAAAATTGTTTTTTCCTGTTTCTGTGCTGCAAACACAGAACAGTTTGTGTGACTTTCCTCACTCTTCATTTATTTGGCAAGTGCAAACACAACTTGGTTCTCGTGTCACCCACAAGATTTTTCCGTGGTTATTCACGAGGTGTGTGTCAGGAGATATGTGAAACTGCTCTGCTGAAATCAATGACACCATTTCTGATTTTTGGCCAGCATCCCAAAATTAGCTGTACTGGAGTTTTTGGCACGATGCTTTGGCACCTTTACACGAGTATTTGCTTTGTGCAGAGGACGGTTGTAGTCCTACAATTAAAAACCCACTCAGCTTCCATGGATGCACGTGTACAGTGAACTGCAAGCATCAGGGGTGTGTTCAAAGAAAATTGACTTCAGAAATCACAGAAATATTTACAGTTCTTTACTGTTTGGCTGAGCATCCACTTACAACCAGGGAATAAGAATGTTGCCACACTGTGCTCAGGACATGGTCCTTCTCAAGTGTGTGGTTGTCTCTATGGGTCATGCTTGTATGAACAGGTTCACCTGTCCGGCACCACAGAGGAGTTTTTGTTCACTAAATCTGGAGATGACACCCACTGGGACAAACTGCAAACATATGGAGGCACAGGATTTGAATTTGAAATGATTTGGACAAGTTGGAGAGATGGTCTAAAAGAAATGGACCTCAGTTCAGCAGGGATAAGTGCCAGGCACCGTGGGTATGTGGCTGTACCAATAAGGCATAGAAAGATCTGTTTGCTCTGCAAATACAGAGGAAAAGGGGGAAAAAACCAAAACAAACAAACCTGGGAGTTGGTGGGCTTTAAGCTGAACACAAGTGGCAATGTGATTCAGGAGAAAAATAAACCAAAGAGGAAAAACATGAGTGGAGAGACCACAACCTACAGGGAGGGAGTGGGGCAGTGTGGCTGCTGATGCTCCAGTGTAGATGGGATGTCCAGCAGTCTTCTAACACATCAAGTGTCTGTGGAAGGGAGGGAGGAGCAACCAGCAGCCCACAGGGAAGAGAACTGAAATGAGCTCAAAGTGCAGCCAGAAGATTTAGACCCACTTTAGGACAAACACAAACAGATTGGAACCAGGGAGAAACCTACACCAGAAAACTCCTCCAGGTCTCCTCCAAGCTGTTTTTTTCCTATATTTCTTATTTGAGCATCAAAGCTCTTAGTGCATGGTGCAGTTAGAAAAGACAACCCAGTCCTACCCCAAGTGCAGCAAATTCCTCCCTGGATAAATCAGGCAGTAGGCTCAGAGTTTCCACTGCTGACTAATCCATGCCCAGCCTGCTCCGGGTACAGCTGCCTCGCTGAGATTAGCTCCAGGACCATGCCCTGACCTTTACCTCTCCTCCCTTAGCCATTTTTATTTACTTACTGACATGATTTCAAATTCCCACATACTTGAGCACCTTCACACATTCAGGGTCGTGCAGTACCTGGTGAGATACACCAGCAGCCATGACCATGGCTGGAAGGGTTCTGGATTGCTCAACAGCCCTGGCTGAAAGGCAAACAGGTGCCCCCCACAAAATCTGCATTGCATGGGGCCACAATTTTCCCAGCCCATTTGCATATTGTGAGTAATTTATTATGTTGGGTCTGTAGATTTTATGTCTTGGCTTCACTTTGTATTTCCTTTCTCATTGAGGAGTGTAACAACTTTGATGAACCCACAGTTGGCTGAGGGATGTTTAGAGGAGTTAAATGGAAAGAAGACAGGAGTGCACAGGGTTAAAGCTCTGGGGAGACACGTGCTGCAGCCTGGGAAAGCAGCTCACCGGCCTGGAAATGGGCCTCTTTGCTTTTCACATCCCATTCTGTATTCTCAGGGGAAGAGGTGGTGTGCAGTTCCCTCCAGAAAAGAATTAGATCCATCTTAAGACTAGTTTATATTTTATTCCCTCCTGCTTGTCTTAAGGCTGTTTATGCTCTTCGTGTTGAGCTTCAATTTGATGCTTAAGTTTTAAAGGGAAAACGTAGGACACTTACAACACCCACCAGCAGCATTGGGAACAGTTTCTCCCCTCACCTCACAGTCTTCCCAGCTGGTTTTCCTACTCCCCTGATCCACTGAAGTTTTGGGGGATGTCCCAGATGCTCAGACATCATGGGCTCAGTGGGCAGAGTCCACAATGCCATGATGCTTCTCTTGTTCCATGCCCTGAACCAGGGTGCTGGTCCTTCCTGCTCTGTTTCAGCCCCTCTGCTCCTCCTTGCCCACTGTCCAGCCCCAGCACTGGTAGGTGTGTCACGGGCTGAGCTGCCAGGATGGGAGAGGAGAGACACAGTGAGAAGGACAGATCTGAGGCATCACCCTTCAGAGAATCACACACAATCCCAGACTGGCCTGAGTTGGAAGGGACCCCAAGGATCACTGAGTTCCAACCCCCTGCCACAGCCAGGGCCACCAACCTCCAGACCTGCAGCTGGACAAGGTTACCCAGGGCCCCATCCAACCTGGTCTTGAACACCTCCAGGCTTGGAGCCTCCCCCCCCTCTCTGGGCAGCCCCTTCCAGCCCCTCACCACTCTCTCCATGAAGAACTTCCCCTCATCTCCAACTTAACCCTTCCCTCCTCCAGCTTCAATTTATCCCCCTCCTGCGTTGTGAAACATGGAGAAGGACCTCCCTACCCAGACCAACCCCCAGTTCCACGGGCATGGCAACACTGACTACATGACACAGGCCTTTTCTCCAGTGCCTGGACTGGGTGGTGGCCTGTGAGGAGCAGTGAGATGCTGAGCTCAGTCCCTCTGCCTCCCAAACCGTGCTCATCTCCCTGCGCGACACATCATCCCACGCAGGTGACACGCGGGGACATTCTACCCAGCGGGCCTTAATGTGATGTTCATGTCCCCTTTTGTAGGACATATTTCCCAAGCAACCTGCAAGCACCAACCACAGTGTTTCTCACATGTAACATCATCAGGCAGAAGCACAGCAGAGCTGAATTTAGTCACATAGATCTCAGCCAATGTGTCACTGCCAAAAGGTCACCGCATCTCTCCTTACCCTGCTGGCGTGGGGACCGAGGGAGCAGGCAGCTTTATATAACCAGCCTTGTCAGGATCTTCTTGTACTCAGCAGGGCAGCCACACCTCTGATTATTATTTCCTGCAAACAAGCAGCCTCAGTGCTTTGCAGCACCCCTCGTGCCATGGGGCTGGCATCCAGCTGTGCCCACCCTGGAGATGATGCTGCTGCTTGATTGCTCTCCATCTTCTCCAGGGCTCAGCTGCTGCTGCCTCCCCTCTCTCCTGTATTCTCATTTTCTGACAGCTGTTGACATCAAACCTTGAACCTGGAGAGCTGACAAAAGAAGATTTGGGCAGGCCAGGAGAGTCAGCACGGTGGAGAGTGGGGAGCAAGCAAATAACTAATGATAGGCAATGTAGAGCTGTCTGGTCATGATGCTGCAAAGCCTTCAGGGGAGACTGATGTGCTGAGCTCAGGGCTTGAAGTCCCCCAGGGTGATGGGCACAGAGGTGGGAGTGTGTCACATCACATGATGTGGCTCCATCATATGCTGCCATTGCACCTTTCATATTCATCATGTCACATGTGCCTTTGGTTTTGTCTTGATCTTCTGAGCTACCCAGCATGGTCTTCTCCCCACCCACTTCATGGCAGAGTCTTTGCCCTCCAAGCTCCCAGAACACTTTTTTCTGTCCCACAAAAATCTGGATGGGGGCAGGAGGCAAGGACTAAATTTATTCCTGAAATAATTTTGTTGATTTTTGCAGTTGACAACTTTATCCTAAAGTCAGGGCCCTGCTGTCTTTCCTCCCAGAGCAGCCTGTGAAAGCAGTGACACTTCTGGTGGCTTTAGAAATCAGACCAGCCAGATGGGATGGAAGAATCACAGAATCCCAGACTCAGAGAACATTAGGAGTTGGAAGGGACCTTGAAAGATCATCTAGTCCAACCCCCTGCCTGAGCAGGGTCACCTCGATTCAATCACACAGGAATGTGTCCAGGCTGGTCTTGAATGTCTCCAGAGAAGGAGACTCCACAACCCCTCTGGGCAGCCTGTCCCAAAGCTCTGGCACCCTCACAGGGAGTTTTTTCTTACATTCACGTGGAACCTCCTCTGCTCCAGCTTGGACCCATTGCCCCTTGTCCTCTCACTGGCCATCACTGAGAAGATCCTGGCTCCATCCCCTTGATGCTAGCAGAGATGGCTGTTCCTGGAAGAACCAGGTGGAGATAGGTCCCATCACTGTGGGACTGGCAGCACAAAACCAGAAACTTTTCCATGTGTTTCCAGCCAGTCCTCAGCACCTTCTCCCTGTGTCCAGTGGGACCTTGACCTGAAGCTGGCTCAGGTGGGTCACTCCCAGCTCCCACCTGGAGCTGCTCACACTTCTCCAGGCTGTCCATGTATGGCTCAGAGCTCACCCAGCCCCAAGTGTTGGCTGCTCCTGGAGCATTCCTCCCCTATTCACATCACCTCCAGAGGTGGGGGACAGCATCTCACCCTGGGGACACAGCTGCAGTGGTGGGAGCAGAGCTGCTGCAGACACTCACATTCCCAAACCCCTGGGAAACACCAACACAACACAAACCCTCAGATTGCTTTGTCCAGAGCGAGAAAACACAAACATTTTACTTCTTAATTAACATCCTTCCACCCCCAAACACACCAAGCAATTATTCCTTCTATATGTCACTCAGTCTAATGACTAGTTAATAATAAAAGCCACACAGCTCTGCAGCCTTCAAAGCCAGGAAGCAGATTTTAGAGTTAATCTCCTTTCACAACAAGCTTCAGAACATGTCTGTGTTTATTCTGGGACAAAACCATTGGGAACGGATAGGCCTGGGCAGGGTGAGCAATTTCTCCTCTTATTATTTTTTTTTACAATATATTGTTATTAAGGAGAGTGAGTGACAGAGGAAAGGGCTTTGAAATGATGTCTGGAAGGTGGTGGCAGGTTGAGCTTTGAGCCTGGACTATCTCTGAAAGCAAAGGTCCATCAGATGCAGAACACTGGTTGCAGGTTGTGCCACCCTCACCCTGCCACAGGCCTCTCCTGCCTTCATCCACACACTCTGCCTCGCTCAGAGCTGAGCTCCAAACCCACCAGCTTGCCCACAAAACCACCCTCGTGTCCGTGGCCTCCCTGGGAGGTGTTGTGGAGGTTGATGATGGCACTGGGGTAGAAGTGGACTTCTGAGAGGTTATTAGCTGTGCTCCTCACTGCCGTGGCCCCAGGGCTCTGAGTCCTTCTTCAGGGGTGATGGTTCTAAGTCTGCTGCTTCCTGGCTGGCTGGAGGGTCTCTGGGATGCCTGTACCATCCCTTTCCCAGGGTCTGGCTCCTTCTGGCTCATGGAGATGTGAGTGGGACATGCCTCAGTCCCATCCCAGTGTGTAGTCAGGATGTGGGCAGCTGAGCATCCGGTGCCAGAAGCTAAAAAGATGCCCAGTGTGGGCAGCCACAAGCATCAGAGTGCTCTGATTCACCCCAGGGAGAGACCTCCTGCTATAAATGTATTTTTCTTTTCCTCCAAGGTTGCCTACATTCATTTCCAAGATCTTTGTATCCCCATGCCTTGAAGGAGACAATCCTTTCCCAGTGTAACAGGCAATGGGGGAATGGGAAACAGCCCCAAGCACTGAGAAATCAAAGTGATGGAGCTCTGCAATTCATGATGTCTCTGTGAGGCAGGCTTGGAGAGAGGCAGAAAAATTCCTGCCCTACAAAGATGTGGCAACATGAGCAGTGCAAGGGGAGGAACACTTAGGGGACACACAGAGCCTTTCCAAATGAGGGATTAGATGTTCAAAGACAGCAGTTGATGTGAAAAAGAGAAAAAAAAAATGTGACTAGAAACAGAAAAAAATGCAGTTGGACTGAGCAAAAAGATCAGGTCTGGACATGCTACTGCAGAAAGCAAGTTGGGAAGGACAGAAAGGTGCAAACCAGTTTAGGGGTGGTGGTTTCTCACAGCCTGGGGAATAAATCCAGCCCTAGTTGGGGCTGCCTGCAGAGGTCACCTTCCATCTGGCTCTGGGCTACTCAGAGTGTTTTACCGTGCAGCTCCAGTGCTGTCAGAGGGGAATGAGGTGCCCAAATACTTTCTTGGTTTGGGGTTTAGTCTCACTGGCTCTTGGCACCTCTGCTAAGAAGGTGCTGCCTCCATCCCTGAGGGAGGACTGATGGGGACGAAGACTTTCCACTTTGGGGTGCTCATGCACTGCCTAGTAAGTATCTCAACAGCTCTTCCAGAGCCTTACTGGGAGGGCTGGAAGAGGGTCAACATCACTCCCAGCTGAGAAATTTCCCATTCCTGAGATGTGTCTGAGCTAGGGACAGATTCCACCCGCTGCACGTGGAGCGTGTGGCAGGACAACAATAACCACCACAAAAAATACCAGCACAGGTGTCACTGTCTGTGGTGAGAAACGTGTCCCACTTCTTAGATTTTTCAGGAATTAATTGAAAATATATTTGTGGGGTTTGTTGTAATGAGGGTTGCCATGGCAACTTCTACAGCTACTCAGAAAAAAAAAAAATAGGAAGGGCTCACGCTGTCGCTGGGGCCATCTGTCCCTTCCATGGAGGGTCATTATGAAGCCATGTACCACCCTCCCCGAGCCAAATCTTCCTTTAAGCCTGTGGTGATAAAAAAGTGCCTGGTACAATTTATCACAAAGCTTCTCTCCTGAATCACAGTTTCTTTTCTCTGCACTGACATGATAATTTCCTCTATATCGGTGCAAATTAAATTCTAATGAGGAAGCCTCACATTTCAGTGTGATGGAGAGATTATCTTCTCTAAGATGCACAGGAGCATCTCACCCATGGTGAAGGGAGGAGAAGGGATTAAATTGAGTCAAGGTGCACAAGACAAGAGTGATGCCTCCCAGTGTAAGAGATGCAGGAGCCCTTCAGCAGCCTTGGGAAAGGGAGTTTTGCTAAGGTGCCTTGTGATTATTTGCCTCGATGCTGTGGTGTTATGTCACCTGGGTGGCTGCATGTTCCTCTCTGAGCTGAGACTACAGATCTCACTGAGGATGGAGGTGGTGAGCCACTCCTGGAAAGGTGTTCAGAACCAGGATGAATTGTCCTGGACAGGGGGCATGGAGGCAAGCAAAGTCCTGAAACTGGGGGTATATCTTGGAGTATTTTGGGTGGCATTTGACACCATGGTCCTTGCTATGGCAATGCCTCTGGATCCCCTACATCCCATGGGAGAGGAAGGGGCTGCTTCCACTGGGGTGATTTGATCCAGAGGATGTTTTCAGCTGTGCTTTCTCCATGGCACTGCTTCAGAGAGGACACCCCAGCATCTCAGTAATGAGGATTGTCCTTTCAGCTCCATTATCCCTATCATGCAACCCATCTGATGGCTGAAGGCCTGGGGGTCCCTTGGCAGGGACCAGGGGCTGTGTCAGCAGCTCTCTGTGTGCCAAAAGGTGTGAGAAATGCAGAGATGGGGAGTTCTGGTGTCTTCCCTGTTCCATAGCTCTATACACTGGTACTGGTGTGGTTGGGTGGGATGAGAAGAGTTCAGGTATGGAAATCTGCTCTTCACATGACAGGAACAAATCCTGGCTCCACAGGAGAAAAACACATGGGAAAGCTTCCAAGGAGACACCCCACACCCTCATCTGAAGCTCAGCGTTGTGGCAGCTTTTCATTTGGATCCTCTCTCTGGAGTGGGAGGATCTTGCTTGAGGTACAGAGAGGCTGGTTGGCTCCAGGTTCAACTCCAAACCACTTATTTCCAGGGACACTGCAAACTGCTAAATTTTCTGCCACAAATTCCCCATCAGAAGCAGCAGGGGATCCCAGAGCTTCACCTGTGAGCAGGAGGAGGCTAAACCTCAAAAATCATCAGAGACCCCATTCCCAGGGGCTGCTGGGGCTCTGTTTCCACACCCCCAAAGTCTATTTGAATTTCACATGCAGTGTAAAGCCAGGAGCAGGCAGAGAGTCTACCCCAAGCAAAACCACACTGGTATTAGCTTGACCCCTGTAACGTGAGTCTGCGGTGCCCGTGTGATGCTGCCCATCGGAATAATCTCTTACATCTGCTGTGTCACAGGGCCAAAGCCACCCTCAGTGGAGACAGCAGGGCTTTATTGGACTCAGTGGCCTTTACTCCAGGGTTTCTTTTGGCCCCAGGAATGTAAGTTGCTGCCTCCACAGCATTATTTACTGGTCTGTAGTTGTAGCTGTGCTTTTTTGGACCACAACTTGTGTCCTCTGCTTTGGAAGCTGCGTAGGTTGAAACTGCACAGTGAAGCTCAAGCCAAAAGATACCAGGCAGGAAGCAAAAGACTGGAGGCCCTGGAAGAAGGTGGTCACCAAGGCATTGTTTTTTCTGGGACTGCTAATTCCAAGTAATCTCAATTGTAAACAGAGTTTGCAGCAGTCATAGGAAAGAAGAAAAATATGTAATTGAACTCTTTCCCTCCTTGGAGAAATGCAGCTGCTGGGTTGTCCCAAAAATCTTTCCTTGAAAGGAAATCATTTGTTGTTCTGGAGAATTTGCTGAGAAGTTGCTTGGATGACCTGTAGCTGAGACTGTTGTATCAGACCTGTCCTGATGCTGGGGAGACACATAAACCTTTGTCTACACCAGGAGCATCCAATTCCTCAGAGGTGCCCAAGTCCATGCTCTGGTGTGTGCATACACAAAATTTGTCTCTTTGTACAATAGGAACCATCTTATTTCCATGAGGCTTTTAATCTGCACAGTTTAAACAACAATCTGGCTGATAAGATCATTGGAGCAAGAAAAGTAAAGTTCCTGCTGCTCCAGTATGGGCTATGGTTGTATGGGCTGAACATAGGGATGGGATAACGCCGAGGGCCACAGACCAGCCAAACCCTGCTGAACTTGCATGAGATGTGTTTGGGATGAGCCAGACAGGATAGGCCAATTTAGGTAATTAAGTAACAAGCTTCTGCATAATGGCCTCACACACCCAATGTGTAGAAAAGCCAAGCAAACCTATCCAGAGGAAAAAGAATGGAGAGGAACTGTGGTGGGGGAAAAAGAGTGAATGAAAGGACGTGTCCTCAGGCCCTGGCACTGGTGAGTGATGAGGAAGGAGCCTGGGGTTGGAGGTTGACTGACAGAACTCCATGTCCTCCTGGTTTATCTTTTGGGAATGTCACTTCCAAGATGGCAAACAGAAAATTTCTGTGACTCCAAAACCCCTCCTTGTTATGTTGACTCCTGTCCTCTTCCATTGGTTGTGGAGGTGAAAGAACTTCTTTCCTTTTCCTTAATTATTGTGATTTTCAGGGAAGAAAGCAAGGAGCTCTGTGCCCACTGGACCTCCTCCATGACCTCATGCACATCATGATGCAACTTCCCAGTACAAGAATTAATGAAGAGTAATTTCTTGCCCCTCTGTGCTCAGTCCCAGCAGGGCAGTCCCCTGGCTGGGGTGATGCTGACACATTTATCCGAGGTACAATGCTGCACACTCAGCCTCTAACTTGGGAAAAGAAACTGTGCTTTGGCACTCCTCTTGGAAAGGCTTTGGACACGTGCTTCAGGGACAGAGCTCTGCACAAGCATGTTCCCTGTGCTCCTGGAGGCAAGCTACACATACCTGTGTGCATGGCTGCTGCAGGAGCACAGGAACACACTGGGTATTCACATGGGGACTGGACAAAGGTGCCAGGCTTGTTCCCTGAGACCTGGACCCAAACCAACAACCTGGCAGGAGATCAAGAGCTTTCCTTCAAGAGTCTGCATTGGTGTAAAGCAGAACAGCTCTGGTGAAGGATGAGCACTTACTTGTGAATGTCCTGGGGGCTGTGGCAAGGGAAACTGATTTTTTGTATCCCTGGACTTGCAACAGACCTTTGTCCAACAGGATGAATGTTTTATCTTCTGAAAGAAAGAATGATGCAATTTTTTTCTGTTTACTGTCCCCAAACAAATTGCTGAGCTGGGCTTGTCGCTGCAGTGATGCAGTATAGTGTTCCACCATGTCTCCATTCCTCAGGACTCTGTATATCCTACATCTTTGCTCTCCTGTTGATGCTGGTTTGAGCTCCTTCTCCTACACAACCTCCATGGGTCAGCCTCTCTGTGACTTTTAATCTGAGTCACCAGTGTGCTTTTCTATAGCTCCTAACAAGTTCTCCTTCACTGCACCTCTTAATTTATCTGCTGACATTGTTATCTTCTATTTGGCTCTGAAAACCATCCAGAGTGGTAGTTATGGGAAGGATTGACTCAGGAATGAGCCAGGCTCAAGGGTCTCACTTGGGAGAAAGTACCTCCAAGAGAACTTGGCGCTCTGAGTCCTCTGCAGATTTCCTGCAGTTTCTTAGAGATATTTTTAAACCATGAGTGAAGATGACTGGGTTTAATATGGCAATGCTGACAATGCAAGAAAGTTTCAAAATTCAGCTGTTCTCATTCTTAGGAAGATGAGAGTACAGAAAGCTGATCCCTATATTATTTTTTAAAGACTATAGCGCTGATTCTCTTCCAGTGACAACGAGGAAGCTGCAGACACACTGATGCTCAACCGATAACTCTCTGTCCTCCAGGCTGGAAAATCTCAACCTGAAGTGCCCCAGTGAATGAAGGTTTGGATTCCCAAGATGACTGAACTCTAATATTTTCAGGCACTTAACAAGACTATAAGATCTTAAATTTGAGATTTCTGTCTTGAAACAAGGTACAAATACCTGGGTGGTGTTATTGATACACTGGGAGATGTTCCCTCAGCCCCCAACCTAAATAATCCTGCATTTTCCTACATGCATCTAGGAAAGGAAAGAGAACTTGGCAGCTGACAGGGCAGTATCTCAGACCTGTCTCTGATTAACCAGCAAAGGACATTTCCCAATGTCTTGTCCACTCAACTGTTTCAGATTATTGGGACTTGATTAAAGATACTGGGATTGTATAAGCCTGTAAACAATCTGTGGTGGACATAGATCCAGTTGTGAACAATAGTTCAACATGTCCACAGGCAAGAGGCTCCCTATGAGAAGAAAACAGAGCTGCTGAAAACCACAGGGTTGGTTTGATGTGGTGATTCAGCTTTACCAACACTTGTGGTGAAGTTTCCATCATGCAGGAAGAACACTCAAAATGGGTGAACAAAGACTTCATTTTTCATTACATTAATCCACAACTTAAATTGTGGATTAATCCGCAAAACTTAAATAAAAAAAAAAAAAAACAAACCAAAAAAGAAGGCACTTTGACATTGAAGCTCTAGAAATGGAAACTAAGGATCACCAGGTCTGTTCCCAACAGAAAAAAATCTGCTCTTACAGCTCTTACAGCTCCTTTGAAGTGCCAAGGAAAATGTGAAGAGACACCCAACTTTCAAGGTCTTTTATGTTCATTTATGTAAAGTCTTGTCAGGAATTCTTTGCTGACATTCAAGAATCTCAAAGAGCTTCCTTTGCCATGGTTGCTGACTCAGATGAACATCTTCTGCTTACTGGTCTTAAATGGTCACCAGAAGCTTGTGGGAAATATTTTACTTGTTTGAATACAATGTAAATAGAACCTGTGAGATACAAAAAAAACCCCAAAACTAGACAGTGTAGCTTCTCCATGAATGAAAAAAAAAGTCCATCCTACATAGTCAGATGAATTTCATTACCTTGTGAAAAATTCTTGAGCTGTGCACTATCTCTATTAACCTGTATCCCAGTTAAGGACACACAAGGAACTAGAGGACTTCAACATTTTTTGTTCTCCCTCTTCTGATCAGAGTGTATTTTTGGAACAGTCACATTTCCAAATAAGGAAAATGCTAATAACAGGAATCTGTGAATTATCTACTGTTCTCCTACTGATTTTTTTTGTCCATTTTTTTCTCAGTCTCTTTGTTCCACAAAGGAAGCATAGCAATTAGCACTGATTGTGTGACTGGTAAATTATCGACTGCTAACTTCCATTCTACAATGCACTTGAAAGACAGCTTTGATTGTAGACACCAAGCTCACAGCTCAGGATGTCTGGGGTCCAAGGGCTTGTACAAGGCCACTCTGCACCCCGAGGAATCTCCAGCTTTCTCTGAGATTTGCTAATTTTCTGGGTAGCATTACTGAAATTAAATGTGAAGACATTAACCTTTGTGGTTGTGTAACTACTAGGCTGATAAGGGAGGATGGTCCTGAGGTGTTACAGTGACTCACTGCTGACAGAAATTTGTTTAGATCTTACCAAACTGACCTAATTTCCACTTTGACAGGGCAAGAGAGAGTAAGGAGATACAGAGGAGGGGTAAAAAGTCATTTGCTTTGAACTTAGGAAGGTTTTTTAGTGCCTTACATGGCATTTTCCTAAGTCATCTCTGGAAACAAGTCTAATGGGTTGGAAAACCATACTGGGGAGAGAAAATCAGGGCTAATGGCCAGACTGGTATTACTGGAGCAGCTCAGCACTGCTCACTGTTGTTTTTAATAGCTGGGGAAGGGAAGGGAAGGGAAGGGAAGCCTGTGAAAGCCCAATCACCAAGGATTTTGGAGGATAGCACAAAGATCTCTCAGAAACAGGTAGTTTCTCATCAGGTTAGATACTAAGAAGTCCTCCTCTGACAAATGGGTGAAATAACATTGCAAGATCTTAATTTGGTTTACTTATTTTAGTTCTCTTATTAATCCCTCTGGCAAAACTCAAATAACATAATTGATAATATTACTGGAGCTAATTTTTATATTTTTCCTTATTTGGTGGATAACAGCAAATCTTTCTTTGTGACACGGAAAAAAACTTGTTTAGGAGCACAAGGGGCTCGGTGTGTCTGTATTTGCTGATTCAGGAAAGACACCAAACTGAGGATCCTGGTTTCTTCCCTGGTTCTCTATCTCCTCCCATCAGGGAGCTGCAGGTAAAGCCTGAGGCTTTTGTATTTTGACCTTTCCATGTTTTGTTTTGGTTTTTTGTCTGTGTGACCTCAGCAACACACACGTTTCATCTCAGCAAACTGGGGCACCTCTTGCTGTGCAAAAAGGGAAATCCATTCACATCAGAAATTAACATTTTTAAAGCACCTCAAGACCTTCAAGCAGCAGATGAAGAAATACAAAGAAATGAGCAGGGGGAACCCTGCATGCCAAGAAACACCAGTGTTCACTGCAGAGCAGCCAGAAGGCACAAGCAGTGCAGCAGAGAAAGAATCAGGCAAAGCATCCAAGTCCACCTCTCAGAACCATGGACCAGACATCTCCTTTACAGCCCCAAAAAGCCTCCACACCTGAGCATAACCCATCAAACTGAGCACCCTTGGTTCAAAAAGGCCTCAGAATATAATTTACATACAGACACAATCAAGGCAGCTGAAAGACACGATCAGTGCTTAGAAACCTCATCTGTCTTCGTTGGTGCAACAGGCACAGCCCACAAAAGTGCTCCACAACTTTAGGCTGTATGTACAATTAAATTTCCCAGACCTGATCAGAGCCTCAGTCACATCAGTATAAATCAGAGCTATGGAGCTATGAAGGCATGAAATGAGATCAGAACGAGCCCTGGAGCTTTTTCCCATGCCCAAGACCTATCCCTGGTTCGCTGTCAAACTTGAAGTGAGATCTCGCTTGCAGAGTGTGCTCTCATTGGCATAATGCCACCATTGGACTTTCTGCTGGAATCAACCATCCACTAACTCATTACTTCCAAATCATTAAATTATTCCTCTCTAATCCAATTAGTCACGTAAGCACAGGACAATCCATTCCACTTTCTCCTATTGGATGTTTAAGCAGGCGGCTCCGTACTCATTTACTGATGATGGGAGCATGAGCTCTGGAGTGATCAGCAGGCAGCCTGCCTAGGTACATGCAGGCAGACAGAAAGTCCTGGATGACACAGGATGGTCACAGTGTCAGCTGCAACATGCAGCACCCTAAAAACTCAGGTATTTTGTACTCATCTCTCTGCTTTCTCCACTTCAAAGTATCCTTCCCCTTCCTCTCCTGGCTAAGAGGCAAACACTGCTTTTCTGTCTGGCTTTCTAGGTGTCTGCACCTCGTGCTCTCGGTGTGGGATGTGGGTGATGTGATGTGCCAGCATGTGTGCCTAGATGCTTGCAAGAGGGGAGCCAAAGCCCATAGCTCTGGCTGGAGATCAGCCCAACGTCTGTGAGTGCAGCTTGATGGAGCTCTGCTGCTGTGTCTCCATCATAACCAAGCTGGGGCCACAGAGAGAAGAGACAACCTGGGTTTTTCTCCACACCCCCAGGGCAGCCTTGCCAAAAGAGAGGTCCAACTGCATGGGGTGGGATGGAGGGGGGGGGGACCCCAGGGTCCAGGCAGGCTGCAAAGCTGAGATGCAGCACAAGCACAGCCAAAGGCTGGCCCAGCATCAATGATGGATACTAAGCTGTCTTCTGAGCCTACTAATGTCCCTGCAGCCTTCAGCAAAGGAAGCTTTAGCCTAGGTTAAGTTCCAGGCTAAGGAAAATATCCCACAGTCCATAAGTGCCAGACCCAGTCCAGCACCTTCTGCAGTACAGCCCCAGCCCTGCTGCTCCGGGCAGCACGAGGCATGTTCCACCCACGAGAGGGAGAGGCACTTCCCAGGGCCTTTCCCAGGAACCTCACACCAGAGACAACCCCCAGACACCAGAGCATGAAAAGGAGGTGTCTATAAGGTATTTATACCTAAATTTTATTATTTTTAACATTGCACAGGGTTTCCTTGACCCTCCCAGGATCCCTGTGATCCTGTGCAAGCCCCAGATGAACCCCCCTCCTTAGCCAGGGGCTTTTATCTGGTTTTACCAGATGCTCCCCATTTCACTGCCTCTTCCCAGTGTCTCTGTGGTCCTCCTGGCCCTCTCCCTCTTCAGCAGCTCAAGGAGGGTCCTTTGGGCAATGGCAGCAGGAGGAAACAGAGGTGAGCATCTCCCAGCCTGAGCGAGGGGCTGCTGGAAAACCTCCAAGCACAACTGGGATGCTGCAAGTGCTGAAAATTTACATGGGCTCAGGAGGCAGCTGGAAAATTTCACCCAAAGGAATTTATCCCACCTGAAACTCAGCAACCCTCAAAGGTACAAACCCATGGGGAAATTAATTGGGGAACCATCTCCTTCCTCCTCCTGTTCACACTCCAGCATCCACACCTGCCTCACTTCTCTTCTCTTGCACTCTTCAGAAGAGCTACACCAGCCAGAGAGTTTTATGGAGCCAGAGCTGTTCTCAGCATCCACAAGGCTGGTGTATAATGAGCTTTCAGCTTATTGTTACTAAGTGGAAAGGCACAATTAAAGCCCATTAGCCACCATGACATCACCAGGTTGGGGGAAAGGCTCTGTGCTGGGCAGGAAGGGGTCAGGGCAGCCATGCAGTGACGCCCAGAAAAATGCCAAGCCTTGGGAAGTGATTTCTGGTCATGTAAGGAGGTTAGTGACACCCCACTCCTAAAACAGAACTCCCTGCTTTTCACAAATGCTCTGTGCACTGGTGACCTGCACAGATTCACCCACTTCACCTCGGAGAGGCTGTGCTGCCTTTCACCCCTGGTGCCAAACGGTCACCCTGTAACTCATGAACTGGGTTGCAGGAGACAGAGCAACACGATGTGTTGTTCCCCGATGGAGAAGACCGAGCCTGAGGGGTTGGAGAAGACGCAGCCTGCCGGGTTTCCTTCCCTTCGGGGGCAGGCACAGGCAGCTGGCAGCAGGACAGCATCCAGCTGCTTCATGTCAGCACAAGCAGCAGCCTGGCTGCTGGCACCCCGAGCTGCCGCGGCCGAGTTCGTGCCACGACCGAGCAGCAGCACAGACCCGCGGGGATTTCTTGAACTTTGGCTGTCCTCACCCTTTCTTCTTCTCTCTCTTTTATTTTTTTCTTCTTTTCCTTTTTTTTTTCTGGGGTCATGTTTCTCCAGGGCAGAGGTCCCATCACTGCTACGGGGGTGCCTCTTGGGCTATGGTGGCAGACCAGTGATGGTCTGTCCACGAGCTGTTTGCAGCTTTGGAGCTCTCAGGATTTCCAGGCAGCAGCTTGGGACCAGTCTGAAATCAGACTGTGGGGCTGGCATCAGAAGGCACAGTCACAGCCCTCCCAAGTGTGACATGTCTCTCCTTTATAGGAGTCAGGGATTGCCTTAAAAAGCCATGAGAGCTGGGAAAAGGGTTTGGACTTGGTTTTTTTTCATGGATACATGCTGGATTCTTGACTTTGCACTGAGGAGCTGCTCTTCCTTCCTTCCTTCCTTCCTTCCTTCCTTCCTTCCTTCCTTCCTTCCTTCCCATATCAATCAATGGAGCCAGGATTTCACACAAAAATAATGTTGCAGTTGCTTCTCTGCTGCAGATGAAAATGTTCAGAGCCCTGATGGGTTTTTGGTGGTCTCGTGGGAGATTTGCAGCTTCTCCCATGCTGAGAAGAGGCTCTTCCCATACCCCAGCCACTGAGGCTCCTGGATTCAGGTTGGTGAGGTGCCAATGGGCTGGGATTGTCTCTGGATTGTCAGGTCTCTGCTCCCAGAGGCAGAAATACGGTGCTTTTCTTGCAGCAAGGGAATAGCTGGTCTCCAGGATCCTCTTCTGGCATGTGCAAAATTGATGCACTCAGTGCAGAGCTGGAGATCTGTGCTGGCCAACTCTTGCTCCTAAATCTAGTTAACCACATCACCTTCCTTCAGTAATTAATTACAGTCTCAGTTGCTAGAGAGGGGCCTCAGAAATGTTGCACAGGGATCTTTGTGTCAGTGTTTAGATCAGACAGCACAAATCAGCAGAAAATACTTAGGAGGGGATAAGACTGTACAAGTATCAATAAAACAGAGCACGGGATACCCGCTAAATACTTCTGTAGGTCCTGCAGCCTCATGATTTTCAAGCAGTCCAAACACCCAGTGAACACCAGGCCGATCAGATTCGAGAAATGTTTTATATTTAGGTCTTATTTTAAAGGGGTCATAAAGAGTTAATGATTAAAAGATGCTCTGCCCACATTACAGACATGTCTGTGTTAGACATGTTTTATGTGCTCGGCTGGGAACGGTATTAGAGATCATTACAAGGAGGTTTTGCCCTGTTGGATTCTATCAAAAACACTAACAAACAATTATCCGTGTTTATTAACACTTTGTAAATTTATTAACACTTTGTAAAATATCTATAAATGGAACCTTAATATCTAGCATGGCCCAGAGCAACCTCTTAAATAAAAAGGCATTCAAAGACCCAGCCACCCCTGCAGACGTTGGCAGTAGCCTTTGCGAGCCCATGGCGTGGGGCCAGATGTCGTCAGGGCAGCTCTGGGGTTTCTCTGATGTGTAGCACACAGCTTGATGAATGCTGCTTTCTTTCTGAATTTGAAAATATTTTTGCTTTGCAGCAGAGGGCTTGGAAAGTCAGGTTTTCTTCTTCTATGCTGAAAGGAGAATATAATAAAATAGCAAATGCCTTCTTTGCTCAGCGCTCTCGCTGGTGTTGGGTTTGAATGCATGCACTGTCTTTAACTCCTTGATTCAGAGCTTTACCCTCTGCCCAGGGGTGGAGGGGGGACCCACAGATGGAGCTGGGACTACAGGATTAACTCCAAATTGGTTACAAAACCACGAGAATACTGCAATAGCTTCGTGAGCTAAGCCCAAGTTATGCAACCACCGAATTACACTTCAGGCTTCACCTCTTGCAGTTGGCACTTCCTTAACACTCAGGCTGGAGCCTGCAAAGGTCTGAGCTCTGTGGCTTGGGAGATTTCTGGGAATGCTCAGCTCTCCTCGAAATCCCAGCCAGGACCCTCTCCTGAGGGTGAATGTGAAGGCAGCTCTGAGCTGAGTTCAGTGGGGCTTTGCAAAGAGGCTGATCTTCTCTTCTCAAGCCATGGGGATTGTGACAGCTGGCCTGGTTTGGGCAGGGATGGAGTTACTTTTCTTCCCAGCAGCTGGCACAGTGCTGTGTTTGGGATTTAGGATGAGAACAATGTTGATAACACGCTGATCTTTTTAGTTGTTGCCAAGCAGTCAAGGACTTTTCAGCTTCTCCCAGTGCTCTGCCAATGAGAAGGTGAGGGGTAAGGAGCTGGGAGGGGACACAGCCGCTACAGGTGACCCCAGCTGACCAAGGGGTTATTCCACACCATGTGATGTCATGCTCAGTATAGAACTGTAGGGTTTATCAGGAGGTGGAGCAGCTTGGGAACAAGCTGTGCATCGACTTTGGGTGATGAGAAATTGTGCTGCTCATCACTTACTGTTGATATTATTATTGTTAGTAGTAGTAGTAGTGTTACTACTTTTACTATCTTCCTCCCTGTCCTATTAACAGTCTTTATCTCAACCCATGAGGTTTATTTTTAATAAATATTTTATTCTCTCCCCCATCCCACTGGGAGGGGGAATGACCAACTGGCTGTGTGGTTGTTTTAGCTCTGGGGTTGTTTCAGCTGCTGTCCAGGTTAAACCACGACACAGATTTTTCCTCTGGAAATCAGGCAAAAGAGGCTGACCCACAGGAGAAGCATCATCTCAGTGGCAAAGAATGTGCCAGATGTTTCTCTGTGCTCCAGTTCAAATGTTTACCTTCTTTTTTTTTTTCCCTTCTGCTTTCTCAGTTCAGTTCTGTCCATCTTCTGGTTGTTCAGACTCACTAATTCCATGTATTCAGTTGTGGGTTTCCTTAAAAAAACATCTAGGGGGCTGATATGATCAGGCTCTGGACAGAAAAGCATCCAGTGATTATCCAAAGATACAGTATTCTTGTCTTTCAACATGAAGCAGAGAATTACTTCTATTTATAGAGAAAATAGCACAAAATTCCTATACAGGGTTGTGCACATTTACATTCCCATGGTGTTTCCTTTCCTGCAAACATTTCACATGTGCACATCACTATAATTTAGAAATCCCACGACCCTACACGTTCCCTCTTGCTTTGCCACCGTTTTGCCCCCTTGTTCCAAGAGCAGGAATTTCCTGCCAGTGCCTGCAGAGCAGAGCCAGAGGTTTTGCACAGAAACTGCTGTTCCAGACCCAGATTCCCTCCTCCTCCTCCTCTCAGCCATTCCCAGCACCCCTCCCTCCCACAGCAGCCAGAGTCCACCGCTACATTAACAATTAATAACAGGGCAGCAGTAAGGAAACAACTGGACAATAAATTTGCTTTAATTGGACAGGAATGTTGCCAGGTAACCTCCTTCTCCTTTCTGAGCTGGGCTCTTCATTGCTCAGTGAGGCTCCCCCCACTTTAAGGGCAGCCCTTTTTCCATTAACCACTACAGGATGCTCATCTTGGAGTCTTACTCCATCAAGGCTCTCGGTGTCATCTACTCGTCAGATCAAGGCTGAACCAACACCACATGCACCTGACAAAGCTTGGGAGCACAGAAGTGAAGCACAGAGAAGGGATTTATTACTGTGGTAATGAAAAAAAAGCATCTGGAAGCCTTGAAACAAGCCCAGGCCGGGCTTCAGTTACTGCAGCAGGAAGCATCACCGGTTGGGAACCAGCAGATGGTCCATCATTCTGACAGCAGCAGCTCTGTGGGCTGTGGCTGGAGAGCTTTGGCCTTCAATATAAACCCTGTGAGATGCCAAAAGCTTCTTGAGGGATGTGGAGCGTTCTGGTTTCGTGCTGGTTTCCACAGAGAAGACAGCACGTGGCACCAGACAGTGCCAGGTCTGTCCCTAAAGAACCCTCACATGTGTTAAATGGGTCACAACCTTCAGCATGTCAGCTGGCACAGTGACACCATGGATGCAGGCTGGTTCTGGGCATGACCAGAGCCCCAGTGTCACAGCTCAAATAATCCAACTCCACAAAACCTCCCTCTAACTTCATCAGTGGATGTTGACACACACACACACACAAAAAGCTCATCCATGGATATCAAAAGCAGAACCTCCCGTGCCAAAAATCTAGGTCCCAACTACTGGGTTACAGAAAAATATCACCCATGGAAGTGATTCCAAAGACTCAAATGGCCAGAGCTCTGCCAGACTCTGCAGCTCAGGACATTGATGTCTGAACAAGATGCCTTCACAAAATACCACTGCTGGTTGTGCGAAGGGGTTAATCAGAACAGGTTTGTTCCTCTGGAACAGGTGGCCCAAGCTCTGCCCCTTGTGTGTGGGTCTCCTTCCTCCCTTTGAAGATCCCATCCATGAAGTGGGAGCAATTAGGAGTAATTAGTGCGAGATGATGGTTGTGGTCACTAAGACCACCATTAGCATTTATGGGAATATAGTCCAAGAAGCTTCTAGAAAATAACTTCCCCCATCTCCTGCTTGATTCACCTTCCCATACAGCAAATGTCTGGTTATTGGCATCAAAGAAATGGGGTGATTATGCCCTGGGTATCCAGGAAAGGAGGAATTCAGCACCCAGAAGTCCATAAGGGACAAGTGGGTTGTTCAGACCAGGCTTCATCAACGGGTGTTTTACAGCCTCTTGTCAAAAACTGACCTTTTTCTTAATTAGAACAGACAAAAGGAGGGAAAGAAACACAACTCTACCAATGTAATACTCTGCAATGGATAACAAGGAGAAGGAAAACAAAAGACATTTCCTGGAAATCTCTTATTTTACTGATACCCATAATTGCCCATCACAGAATTGCTGGGTTTTCCTTCCTAGTTAGGCATTTTCCCTGGGTTATAAATACATCATAAAAGTGCCAGATCATAAAGTTTACAAGTTATGTGAGGGCCGACTGACTGTGTAATTACCTTGTTTTTGCTCTTGGGCATCACTGTCTTCAACTGTTATTCTGTAAGGTCTCACAGGACCAGCCAGAAAAATAAAAATAAAAGCGAGAAAGAGGAGGTGTCCTGGTATTTGGTGGCTCAGTTCCGACACAAACACTGCCGGGATCAGGGTCAGAGTGAAAATCCCCTGGTTTTCACATTCATACACCCCAAACCACAAAAGTGCAACTTTCCCATCTTCAGCTTGAAACCTCTGAGCTCTTGCAGCCAAAAAAGGGACAACTGACAAACAGGAACTCGACCAAGAGCTGCTGCAGGAAGAACTGGCCAGAAAGGAAAAAGAGAAACATTTCCAAATAGAGAAATGTGCAAAAGCTTCAGAGATGAACCCAGGATAATATTTGCAATGGTATCCTAACCAAACACACCACTCAGGACTCTCTCCTTTATCAGTTATTTTAGTGGTGTTGAGTCAGGGTCGAGAAGAAGTGAAAAAAAAAAATCACGATTTTTGCTTTCCAGACAAGGCTGTTTTCCAGATGAAATGCAGACTTCACTGAATGAGTCTTTCTGCAGATCACCCTCAATGCAGAGGCATCGTTAGGTGTAGAGCTGGCTGCTCACTGCTGACTTCTTAATCTTCACTGTCTTGTTAATAATTCCGATGTAATTGGCTGTTTCATAAAAGAAATGTCACCCTTCTACCTAACCCGAAATCCCGTTTGATGTTTCAGGCGGATCAGCTACATTTTGGTAATGTAATGGGCAGAGCTTTATGATCTGATGCTCTGAGTAATTTTAGCTATGAGTATGTCACTAACAAATTGTACAATACTGGTCCTAAGTACCGCGATTTTATGCAGTATAACGCGCTGCATCTATAGGTTTGCCCAGAGAAGCGTAAGAGATCTCCACGGTGCTATTAAATAACAAAATGACCCTGAAATCAAAATCAAGCTCAGCATGCCACAGCCTGCTGCAGCACCTATTAAAACTGGGAGAGATTCTTAATTAAGGACGGTGGATGGGGATGTTGATCCCTCAACACAAGCTCAGCAGCCATCGGGTGAAAAGTGCTTGATTTTATGAGCAGCTTTAAGTGCTGCCGACTTCAGTGGGACATTAGCACATCTTTAAGTGTGTCTGCCGCAGATAATGGATGTAAGCACGGGCTTAAGTCCTCTGCTAAACTGGGGGCCTTGGAATGATGTTTCTGGGAGATAAGGGGATGTCGGTCTTGCAAAACAGCAGGATCCTTTTGATGCCTCTGTGTCCTCCAAAGACACCCCATACGGAGAGGTTCTATTAGGTTTGACTTGTTAGAGCTGTTATTGGGCTGAAGAAGCTTGGGTTCGGTCTTAATGAGACCTTTTAAATGAAAAGCAGACGCTTAGTTTCACATTTTATGTCACAGAACTCCTTCGAGGTTGGGAAGAGACCCATGAATCATAATTTTAGAGTTACAGAATAGGATTTTGTACTTCCCAAGTAAAGTTTAGAGCTCTCCAGTGTAAGCAGATACTGCTATTTTTATTTACACTTTAAAATAATAGCGGGGCTTTGGGGAACAAAGATATTTTTCAGTAACAGTTTGAGAACCCTCTTTGCAAATCTGCGGCTTCCACAAATCAGTTTTGCAGCCTCTTTCCTGCAGTGCAGATTGTATCAGGAGGCACAAAAAGAGTCCCCTTTGATCCACATTTCAGCAATCATCTCCCAAATTTGCTGCCTGCACTGTCCTCGCCCTCTCCTCCCTATATCAAAGCATTTTGAGTCTGCAAAGTTTTTAAGGTCATGGAAGTTTATTCATAAACCGTTTTGGCTTTATGTCCCTGTTCTTCCTAATTTGGGCTGGTGTGTGACCGAGAATGGCACACAGAGTCCATCCAACAGCTCAGGCTAAATAAAGGCCCCATGGAGCTGCAGGGGATCCCCAAGAGCAGCAGAGAGCACTTTGCTTCAAGCAGGCATCTTTGGCCAACAAAACAGCTCAGGTGCAAACATGAGAAAGATGTTCAGGTCTTTGGGCAAACTGGTTCTTGGAGTGGGACAGTGTCCTTGCCCCCTTTGTTGGAGATTTCATCCTTTTTTTTTTCCCCTCTTTTGGTGGGATAATCATTTTTCTTAGGCAGAAAAGCACTAAGGGCAATGATCCAGAGCACCGATCGGGGGAGATGGGCCTCTGGTGGACCTGTCTTCCTTTCCCAGCTGAGCTGGTGGCACATTGTCTGAGCAGAACAAAGTCCATGGAAGTGAAGGTGCTGAGATTTGGGAAGGACCTTCTTGGCAAGCAGCAGGAAAGGAGAGACCAGCCTAGGGCACTGTCCTTCTGTCCCCACATCAATGACCCTGGGTTTCTTGGTGTCTCAAAAGTGACCTCTGGAGATATTGAGGTGGATTTCTCAGGAGGAAAATATAAGAAATGTTAAAATATTTCTATCAAGCAAAGCCAGAGGAGGTTTCACTTAGGTTTTCACTATCTGAAAAAGTCTCTTTTCAAAAGAAGATATTAAATAAATATAATGCAACCTATTAATATCTAAGTTATAACCCTGCTGCCTCTTTGCTTAACAACAAACACCTCCTCCTATTCACCATATGGAAATGCAGAAAAAAAAGAGGTGATTTATATTGTTCAAAATTGGACTTATGACTTACTTCTGCTGGATACTGTAGGGAATAGTCTCTTGACTGTAAGGGAATTTTCATCCAGGGGAAATATAACCTGGTCTGGTAAATACCCAAACAAATGGAAACTCTGCTAGAGGATTTAAGATCTTACAGGGTTGGGGTTGGTTTTTGTTTTTAAACTTGTAAATAGAGGCATCTTGAAGTGCTCTTAAAGCAGCTTTACAACAAGTCAGAAAATGATTTTAAGAGACCACAGCTCCAGGATGTCATCCATAGCACTATAAGTAAAATTAATAAGTCTCCCAATTATAGATGTCTTCCTGCTTGAAAAGCTGCACCCCGCTCGTCATTCTGCAACCCGTTAGCAGACCCCATTCAGGACCAGTTCACCCCAGCACAGCAGGGCTGTGCACCCCAATTCAGACTGTAATACTTCACTTTACACCCTCAGTGGCACTGCAGGAGCTTTTGGAGCTGGTCTCCTAATGAATCAGTGACTGAACTGGTTTTCTACTCTGTGCGTCCTTACAGGCACCAGTTCAGCCTGAGATTTCCCTGGAATCATCTAAGGGTTCAGTGCTGGGGAGTTCACGAGGCTCAAAGGTTGGCTGCATGAAATGACATAAAAACTGGGGTTTTTTTCCCAGTAAATCTTTCACATAGAAGAAAGCATAGCTCCCCTGAGGTCAGAAAGGAATATATATATTCACTTATTTATTTATTTTAGTGCTGTCTCTGATTTCTCGTTCCTATCCTGGAATAGAAACGAACAGATTGACGACTCAGATGACATAATTTCCCATCATATTTGATCTGTTGTAGGTTGAAGTATTAATTAAATAGATCATTCAGGCACGGTGGATCTGACAGTGCCATTTTAGGAGCAAAAGCTTTTTGATCCCTGTGTTGTTCATACATGTGCAAGTGAAGTAAATGCAAAACTTCACATCCTAAAATAGTACCACGAAGTTTTTGGTTCTATCTTTTCTTCCAAAAGGTAAATCTGTACAAGACATATATTTTTAATACAGTCTGAGGTTGCATATCTGTACAGCATGATGAGTGCACAGAGGTACAGCTGTTCAAGGATGCATGTGTGTCTCCTGCACCACTTCAGCCAAGAATATTAAAGAATTGCATATTATATCTGCTACAAATAGGACAAAAATATTCTTATTGAATATAACGCACCAGCCGGGAGGAGGCAAAGCAGATGCACCTTGGAGAGATACTGAAAACACCCAGCACGGAGGAGGCTGGGCACATCCTGGGTATTGAACCCTCCAAGAGCACTTAGCAGGTGCTGAGTGATCGTCCCTCCCCAGCCCCCAGCTATTAACGGGCCACATTTTCAGACAATGGCTCAATTCTTCTGTCCCCCCTCCCATCCTCAATCACCCACAGTGTGGGGGATTCCTGAGCACCCGATCTAGTTCAAGATGTCCCTGCTCACTGCATAGATGACTTTTAAAGGTCCCTTTCAACCTAACGATGATTCTGCGTGAACAGGTAGGTTTAAAAGCAGCCTATGATAAAACCACTGCAGCCTTTGCAGGTCAAACCCAAGGAAGGAATGACAAGGTGCTCCAGGGGACGTTGAGAGCAGACACGAGAAAAGCCACAGCATCAGCCTGTCTGTTGAACATGCAGATGGGAAGAAAGATTTCACATGAGCTTTGGATTTGCTTGGTTTCCCTGCACCCCTATACCATGGGTCTTGTCCTGAAGGACCTCATTGGGTTAGCCCTGTAGCTCCCAGGGGAGCAGCAAACAGTTACAGCCAACCTATGTCCATATGTATTTGTTCATACACAAAGTTTAGATGCATAAATATGTTTTTTAAGAATCATATGCCACATAATGTTCATAATGTTCTTCACAGAGAGAGTGGTGAGGGGCTGGAAGGGGCTGCCCAGAGAGGTGGGGGATGCCCCAAGGCTGGAGGTGTTCAAGGCCAGGTTGGATGTGGCCCTGGGCAACCTTGTCTGGCTGCAGGCCTGGAGATTGGTGGCCCTGCCTGTGGCAGGGAGTTGGAACTTGATGATCCTTGAGGTCCCTTCCAACCCAGACCAGTCTGTGATTTATGATGCCACTAATTAATTTTATTAGAAGATTGTTTCTGAAATACCAGTCCACATAACCTCTTCCAACCTCACAGAGGAACAGGGTTATCCTTACTCCACCCACCACCAAATCCCCTGGGCCAGCCGAAGGCAGAGCTCCTGCACACATGTGACCAGGACAGGACAAGTGTCCTTGGGACTGCTGGTCACATCCCCCCAGCTGTAATGTTTATGTTGCACAGAGTTGCTGTGATTTACTCAACATCTGTCAGAGCAAGGGAGAACATCTTGCTGATGGCTTCATTAATGTTTTGGTTACAGTAAGTAAAGATTTGCATCCGATAAGTGGTTCTGATTATTTGCCCTATTTGCTGCTGAATAGATATATATTATCCCTGACAAAAGTTCAATAAACCTGTGTAACAGTCTACATGTCCCCTAAGCACAGGGAAATGCTGTTTCTTGGAGCAGCCCCTGAAGGATCACACTGAACTTGTGTTCCACAACGACACCGCACACGGACTAACGAACCCTTTGTAAGGTACAACAAAACCNCGGACTAACGAACCCTTTGCAAGCTACAACAAAACCACAGTTCATAGAATCACAGAATCATAGAATGATTAGAGTTGGAAGGGACAATAAGTTGGACAATAAAGGAACAAAGTTGTTCAGTCACAGTGGTGAGCAGAAGCATGAGGTGACCCTGCCCTGGTGACTGCCATCCCTTCTGGTTTCAGAGGCATCCTGCCTCCCTGTCCATTGCATCCCTGATATCTCTCCAGAGCATAGCAGCTACTCTATTTTCATTATTAATTATCTTTGGAGCATTATTATATGTCCTAACAGAGAAGCCCAATGCCTTTACCAATGGATATTTATTGTGAAGGGACCCTCAGCTTATTTTATCCCCTAACAGCCATTTGAAGGAGGCTGAGCTATGGCTGCATCCTTTTCTTTAAAATAAATGGGAAACTTCTTGCTGTTCTGTTCCCCATCATTCTTGAGGAGTTACTGTAGCACTTGTAGTGTCACCACAAATTTATGGGGCAGACTAACATCATAAAACAATCCAGGATAAGTTAATCTTTGAATGGGTTTCAGACCACAAGAATTTCGAAGCTGTACTGCACTAGTGGCCCAGGCGGGTTTTTTGTTGTTTTTTTTTTAAATAAAAAGCTTGTTCAAAATTAAAGGCATTTTAATGCCAATTTAAATAGGGAGTCAAAGATAAAATTCCAGCCAAAATATGCTACATCTCTGTATTCCCCAAAATAGGTTGGCTATTCGAACTGAAAAGCCTACGTGTTAAACATGATAGACTTTTCCCCTGTACCAGACTAAACATTTAAATACAGTGAGGTTGTTTTTACATAAATTCCTGTTAAAGATTAATGTTAAGTGAAGAGATAATCTTACAGTGCAGCAGAGGGTAAACTGCAATCCACTGTAAGGAAGAATGTATTGGGATTATATTTGTATGTATGTGTGTGTGTGGTATATCTTTGTAAAATGTTACTTTGCTTCAGAGACAGTTTTCCAGAGATATTGCAGATTTTTATCAGGAGCTGCATCACATTCAGGAAAAATATGTTAGAGGCATGTGCTCAGTGAAGATGGGCTTATGTGGGGTGGGTTTCTTTTCAGATACCAGCATCTGGAATACTCATCTCACCTGGAATGATGTGTCCAGCTCTGGAGCCCTCAGCACAAGGAGGACATGGACCTGTTGGAGAGGGTCAAATGATGATCCACACAAATGATCCAAGGGTTGGGGCACCTCTCCTATGGGGACAGGTTGAGAGAGTTGGGGCTGTTCAGCCTGGAGGAGAGAAGGCTCCAGGTGGACCTTAGAGCATCCTTCCAGTCCCTGAAAGATATGGATAAGAAAGCTGGGGAAGAATGTTCCTGAGGGCACAGAGTGGCCCTGAGGGGTGGTGGTTTTAAACTAGAGAAGGGGAGATTTGAGTTGGATATCAGGAAAATCACTCACTCTGAGGGTGACAGATCACTGGCCCAGGTTGCCCAGAGAGGTGTTAGAGGCCCCATCCCTGGAGACATTCAAGGTCAGGCTTGATGGGGCTCTGAGCAACCTGCTCTAGTGAAGATGTCCCTGCTCACTGCAGGGATGGGACTAGATGGGCTTTAAGGGTCCCTCCCAACCCTACACATTATTGAGTGTATGATTTGGACAATGGAACAACTTGGGGAAAAGTTGCACACATGGAAGAGGACACACTTGTTGCTCAGTGTAAGAAAGAAAAAATATCTTAAAAAATAAATAAAAGGAAATTTTATCATTCTGGATCTCTACCTGGTCCTCTATGGCTTGTGGGCTCAATTATGCCCATGGCTCTTGCTGAGCCCATCCCTGTCCCTGCATGCAGCAGGACTGCAGGAAGGGGGGTGCTGCTGCTGTCCCCTGTGGCTGCAAGTGACGAGGACGTTGCTTCTGTATTCCAGTCGAGCTCTGAATGACACCAAGGAGCTTGTGTGGAGTTGATTGTGACCCCAGTGCTACAGCTGGAAAGGCTTTTGAGTACAGCTCTCTGCCCTCCTGAGACAAAGCCATGGGAGGTTGTAGCAATGCTGCTGGATGTCCTGGGAGACTCAGGGTTGCTTTGCAGTGGTGAGGAAGGTCTCAGCATCTTGAGTCTAAGTTTTAGCTGCTTTGCCATCACTGGAACAGGTCTTCTGTTATCCTGCTTGTCTTCAGGCATCTCCATAAGCCAAGTGTTGACATTTCCTTGAGGGAGGAAAGGGTGTGAGGGCATTTCACAATGCCTTGCTAAGAAAACAAAGTTTTTACTGTTCCCTCTGCCCTCACCCACTCTTGGAGCTGCCTGTGACTGGGCTGGGAGGAGCTGAGGGAGCATATCCAAGAGCACTTTGTCTGGGCACGGCTCATGGAGCCGGGCTCTGCTCGGGTCCCTCGGTTCCACCTCACAGGGTTAGTGCTGGAGAAGCTGCTGGAAAGTTGCTTCTGCTGGTTTCCCTTCTGCGTGGGTGTCCATGAAGGTTCATCATGATAATTTTGGTTGTGGGGTTTTGGGGGCTGAGGCAAGTGTTTTCTACCAGCCAACCCTTTTTTTTTCCCCCTCTTCTTTAATAAGCAGCATTTCTCCCCAAGCATTGCATTAATAAAGAAGCCAACTGCAGGGCAGGAGGAGGTGCAGCAGAGACAGCTTTCAAATTATGTTTGTTTTGTCAAATATACCCCTTCTCTTCCTCAAAATAAGGAAAAATGAAAACCATATATTTAGATTGTGGTGCAGATACTTTTCATGACCCAGGGCCAACAGGAACAAAACATGAACTCGACTCTTCTTGACAAGTCAATTCAAAAATTTAACTCTTGAAAGAACAGCATCTCAGCACAAAAAAAAAAAAAAAGATAAAAAAAAGAAAGAAAAGAAAGGAGACACGTTTCTTAACAGTATAAACAAACCAAAACCTATCTAGCTCATAAGGCCATGATTAAAGACTATTTGACAGTAGATGTGTTAAATACTTTTTTACACCTAATAATCTGTAGTTCTGTTGTCATTTATTTATTTATCTCTTAATTCAGTCATTTGTTTAGTTATTTTTAAAAGCATTTTTAAGTCTCACAACACTCTGACCAGGTAACTAACACTGGATATTATTTTAAATGCAAACATGGCATGCAAAAACTGGGGAGATATTTGTGTATGAAACACTTAGGTTTAATCAAGCATCTTACCCTTACACTTCTTGACTTGAGACTATCCCACATTCCTGACCTTAATGTTTCATTAACACTTCTTTTCATTAATTACCTGCTGCTCTTTAAAACTGCTTTTAAAGTGGAACTGAAAATGGGAGTGTTAAAACCTGACTCCAGGAACTCCAGTGCTGTTTCCCTCCCTTGATCAGAAAGTCTCTAGGTGGAGCATGAGCCTGTGATTCCCCCCCTTGTTTGGGGCTGGGATTCTGGCAACGTTGAATCAGATGGACCCCCCCTTGGGATGCCAGGCTTTGTCTGGGGTGTGGGGGTGTGTGTACTGCCTGCCCTGTGCCACCCCTGCCTGTACACACTTGCCAGTGCCACCCCTACCTGTGCCACCCCTGCCTGTACACACCTGTCAGTGCCACCCCTGCCTGTGCCAGCCCTGCCTGTACACACCTGCCAGTGCCACCCCTGCCTGTGCCACCCCTGCCTGTACACACTTGCCAGTGCCACCCCTACCTGTGCCACCCCTGCCTGTACACACCTGTCAGTGCCACCCCTGCCTGTGCCAGCCCTGCCTGTACACACCTGCCAGTGCCACCCCTGCCTGTGCCACCCCTGCCTGTACCTGCCCTACCCTGCCTGAGCTGCCCCATTTGCCCTCAGTCATTGCCATCCTCTTCCTCTCCAGTTCTGTACTTACTCTGGGAAGGAGTTGTAAAAGTGGGGAGGGGAAGACTCTAGGAGAGTTTTCTTTCCCCATGCTCCCCCCAAGGGTTTGGGAAACAGTCCAGGGGATGGACATCTGTCTAGTGCTGTCCTAGGACTGACCAGACATGAGCTTGGTGACTACACGAGGATGTTGTCTCAGCAGACATCACCAACCAGGAACTGGCCCTCCTCTTTCTGCCTTCCATCACATCCTTGTCCCTGTCACTGCAGTGCTTGACTGGGAGCCTCAGGCTTGTCCCAGGGTGCTGGGAAGATTAAACCAGTATCACAATTCAGTTTGTGAAGTTTATTTTTGCAAGGGTTTTTTCCCCTCCATATCTTGGATTATGAGTTCTATGACTTCAAATACAAATGTATTTCCCTTTAGGTCATTAGTCATAATTTAGAAATAAATGCTAAAGAATAAGTATTGATTAAGTATCTGGTTTCTTCTCCCCCTCCCAGCTGCAATGTAAAATGAAATTATAACTTTCATGAAGTAACCTGTTAATTTTAAAGGCTATTTTGTTCTTTTATCAAAATGGTGATTTCAGTGGAATCAGACTCAAACCACTTGACTCCTTATTATCTGATTTTAGTGTGGGATGAGTAGTCTCTGATACACACAACAATGGGTAGCAGCAATTTTGAGCTACTTCTCACTGAAACATTCCAATCCTTACCAGGAAATACCACAAACAGCAAATAAAATGGTGTATTTCTCATGGCTGAACCACTTTCCTCTGGTGACACTGCTGTGTGTGTGGCATTTGGAGTCTAAAATAAACAACTGTCGACCTGGAGGCAGCTTAAGGGTGTCAGACCAGCTTATACAGCCCAGCAAATGCTGTTGCAATGACTGTAGTTGCTGGGTTTGATGTGTCTTGGCAACCTGGGAATGAAAGGCTCCTCAGCTAGTTTCCTAGGAGGTAGGTCTTGATTTTGCTGTGTATTTATTGAGTCTGTTCTCTGGCTGGGAAGCTGAGCTAGTCTCTGGTTTTGGTTTTGGGTGTTTTTTTGCAGGCACAGCTTGGCAGAGTGTGCTGCTGCTGAGGTTACCACCAATTCCCCACCCCCTGGTTTTATCCATCACCGCTTGGGACTCCTGAGCAAAGAAGACACAGCAGTGGCAGCTCAATGACCTCGTTAGACCGTTTGGTGAATCAGTTGAGCTGCTCACAGGAAACCAGCTCCTACTCATTGTGGCACTAGTTTGGCATTTTTCTGAAGTGTTTTGCATTTTTCTCAACTGTTTTGCATTTTTCTCATCTGTGAATGTTACAAAACATGCGATTCCCAACATCAGCGAAGCTCAGGCGCTTTCTTCTAAACCCATTTTGAGGCAAACCAGACAAACAGAAACCAGTAATTTCTCTCAAGGAAATGTAAAGCCCCAAACTCATGACTTTGCAAGCCTGTAGGGTTGCAAGCCTGTAGGGTTTACTGTGCTGGGCTAGACTGGCACATCAGGTCTACCCAAGGAATTTCAAGCTCTAACCTAAGGCTGCTCTTCTATTAATCATGTTTTTGAAAGGTTGTTCCAAATAAAAATCCTTCCTTTTGCTTCAGGCTTGGGCATTATGTGTTGAGAGGCTCAGTTTGGAGAGATGAAATAAGTATTTTTGCTGTGGACCAGCTGAATTTTTGTAGCTGCTCATGAACTGCTCTGGCCAAGACTGAGCAGAGACTGAGAGAGACCCTCTCTGAAGGAGAGGGTGTCTCAATGTAGATGCAAATAAAACCAGTCAGATCAGCTTCATTTCTCCTTTGCCAGGTTGGGGAAATTTTATCTTCTTATAAGAAGTCTTTTCCTGAGCTGAAACAACATGCACCTCCTGTGAAAACAGTGAATGCACATGGTGGGATTTGCTGTGCAAAAAGTTAAGGGCAATACAAAGGAATAAAAAATTCCTGCTCTAGTGTGAGTTTGAATTCCTTCCTAAATAATAATAAAAAAAAAAATCACAAGTGTCATAGGAGGGGGCAGCAGCCTTCTTAATATGCTCCTAGAAACCAGTGAGGTGAGAACACAACACATGCCAGAAGTATCATAACATGCTGCCACTCAGTTTTCACCATTTTCTTCCCAGAGATACAGAAGTTCAACATATCCTTTACCTCAAATGACCCCTGCAGGAGGCTGAATCATTTGCATTTTGATGCACTGGCATTTTCTAAACCAAAGAGACATAAGAATTTTTATCACCTCCAACAACTGTGTTGCCAGGGGCAACGCTCATAAATCTGCTTACCAGCATCAATCTCTGCATGCAGCAGAGGGCGGTGTTTGTGTGTGAAAAATGCATATTTATAGAAAAATTACAAAATCTCTCTTGAGCAGAGGGTAAAATTTGGGGTCTGAGTCTATCATGCTGCTAAGAGCCATGGAAGCAGCATCAGACAAACACACATGTTAACGTGTCTGCAAGTTCCCTTGCATCTGGCTGCGTGTTCCTTGGGGAATGCTTGTGGGTATTCTGGATAATCCTTGCCCCAAAGGACTTGGGATTTAAAAATATACCTCCTGATGATGCACTGCTGCTCTCCTCCTTGATAACACAGCCTTCCCTGTCTCCAATGCCTGGGATACTGTCTGCTGTGTTCTAAAAGGAAAGCTATGCGAGGGAAAACAGCCCCTTAAATATTTGCTGTGGTTGTTTAGATGAGAAAAAACACAGTAAAAGTCTTGACACCCATCTCCTTAGCTGAGCTTGTGGAATGAAAAGCATCCAGCTTCAGCCTCCTGTCAGATCATGCTCTGATAACCACAGAATCATAGAATCATAGAATGATTAGAGTTGGAAGGGACTCCCAGAGGTCATCCAGTCCAACCCCCTGAAAGAAGCAGGGACACCTCCAACTAGATCAGCTTGCTCAGGGCCTCATCCAACCTGGCCTTGAACGTCTCCAGGGATCCAGGGGCATCCACCACCTCCCTGGGCAACCTGTTCCAGTGCTCCACCACTCTCACAGCAAAGAACTTTTTCCTCATCTCCAATCTAAATCTCCCTCCCTCTATTTTGAAACCATCACCCCTTGTCCTGTCACAACAGGCCCTACTGAACAGCCTCTCCCCATCTTTCTTGTAGGCCCCCTTGAGGTCCTGGCAGAGCGCTAGAAGGTCTCCCCGGAGCCTCCTCTTCTCCAGGCTCAACAGCCCCAACTCTCTCAGCCTGTCCTCGTAGGAAAGGTGCTCCAGCCCCTTTATCATCTTGGTGGCCTCCTCTGGACCCTCTCCAACTGGTCCATGTCCTTCTTGTGTTGGGGGTTCCAGCACTGGACACAGTACTCCAGGTGAGAATGATGCTGTTGGCTTCCTATTAGTACAGACATTAGAGTTATTCAATTTTTGGTGTCCATTTTAAAGGGAGAACAAGACAGCTGTGCCGTGTTTTGTGGGGATCCCTGAGCTAACCTTTGGGGAGACCTTCAAGACATTTTGTCTGCTCTTTCACTTCCACCATCTTCATGGGGATGAAGCTGATGATTCCTGATGTTTGAAGGCATTTCTTGTGGAGGGAAGTGGTGTGATGCTCACCAAGGGTCAGTGGGCACTGCAACGTTATGCTGTCGATGGCTGATATCTCTCTGTCAGAGGCTGCTGGGAGCCTGGGAAGGAAGGTGGAAGCCAGACTGTTAAATTTTATGTTTCTGTGTTTAAGAGGAAGCTCTCTGACAAGTCAGACAAGAAAATGATATGTTGCAAGAAATAGTGAAGCCGCTGGTAGACCGGTGGTGTCCCTATTTTACTTCTTAGCAGTTTGGTTGGGTTTTTCTTGGCTGAGCTTTGTAAGAGGGAAAAAAAAATTGTCCTGCATCTTGCAGAGATCATCAGGAACGAGCTGCCCCACAGACAGATGCTCAGTGCAAATGTCCCCTTGCCCCACAATCATTTCAGTCTACGCTATATAGAGACTTAATTACATGAAATCACTTATTAAGAGGAAAGGCTCAACCTCCTATGGATAACTTGCTTTCAGACTGTGCTTCAGCTGGGGAGCTGATAATGTACAAGAAATTACCTGGCTCTTATAGCATCATTTCATCACAGATCCTGCCCCAGTGACAAACCTGTATCTACATGACAGGTCCCTGAGCACAGAGAGGTTTTGCTTGCAGCTACGTGCTGTAAATTTGGTAGGTAGTTATAACCTACAACAGCAAGGTGAGCTCACTATCTATTTTTTGTTGAGTAAACATCTTGAATAACTTCATTATGTTAAGTAGGAGCCCTTGTAGTTATGTGGTGTTCTGGTTTTAAATAAACTCACTTGAATGAAAGGGTAGAAGGTGCTGGGGTGATAAAAAAGGGTGCCAGGAAAACCAAAACCTTCTTAGAATAAGGAGGGGAAAAAAAACATAGGGGAGAAAAGAAGAATAAACCCAGGAGCTAAAGCACTGAATGGTCTGTAAACAACAATAGAGTCAGATCAGGGAGTCAAGGACCAAA
Source organism: Heliornis fulica (assembly GCA_013399135.1). NCBI lineage: Eukaryota > Metazoa > Chordata > Aves > Gruiformes > Heliornithidae > Heliornis > Heliornis fulica. The sequence goes on along the minus strand of VXBZ01004564.1, from coordinate 680,575 downwards.
TGGACTTTCACTTCCACTGACAATTAACCTCTTGCAGCATCCCTGGCTATGGAAGGAACTTCATGTTACACCAAATAAGCCTCTCTCCATCTATAAATACAGGCTGATTTACCAGCTGCAGCATCCAAAGCCGTGTGGTTTGGCTGTCCAGACATCAGGGGTCGATGCAGCCTCGGTGCTTTTTATTCTGGTACTGTCTGGGCTCTGGAAGAGGGATGAGACATCAGCACCACCGGCATCAGGACCTGTGGATGGGAAAGTGGATCCAGTTTCAGGAAAAGCTGCTGAAAACAAAGGCAGACCCTGCTCTTTTTTTTCCCAGAGAGCTCTGCAAATGCAGGTGTACATGGAGAGGGCCTGGCTTTCTCGTTGGCCTGAATTTTGTGCTGTTTTGGGGAGGTGGGAATGCAGCTCAGCGACCACAACGGGTGAGAAGAAGCTTCAGGTTCAGGTTCAGTCTCTGGCATGGGAAAATTAAAGTGTGAGGGACATGGAGCAGTGAAACCCCAGTTTTCCCTGGACACTCAGGGCTCCCCCCATATGAACAGCCTGTAGCACCTACTGTTACAGCCACTTGAAGGTGCCCATGGTTAAATGGGGACATTTCCCTGGGCCAGGCTATGAGGTCTTGCAGCATCCTACAGCTGAGGGAAGCAGCCTGCTCTGACTTACCCACCCATCAGCACTGCAGCCATAATAGGCCACACAATTTAATATACATTTATCATTCTTCCTTTTCCTTTGTTTTTAAAGTATCTGGACCTGCAAGGAAGTAATTTTATATATTTGGTCCTGATCTGTCATCAGCTGCTGTGACTTGGTCCTGGGGCATGGTGACTGCAGGACTGGACCACTGTCCTTGCTCAGGTCCCAGCTGAAGGCTGTGAGATCTGCTTTGCCCTGATGTGCTCTCAGCTCCCAAGTGTGACCTATGTGACCCTGGACCAAGTGATGCATGTGAGCCATAGTCCCCATAGGTCTGTGCCTGGAGGTGTCTTTGAGTTTTCTCTATTGCCTTTTCTTCTCATGTAGCACTTCTGTCATGCAGTCAGCAGACATGGAATTTTGGTCATACATGTGGTTGTATTCCCTGAAGGGCTCTGATGTTCCTTAGCAGGAATCACAGAATCTTCCCCCAAATAGCTGTTGGGGTGCGGGACAGGCTGCCCAGGGAAGTGGTGGAGTCCCCACCCCTGGTGAGGTGCTCAGGGATATGGTTTAGAAGAGGGCAGGGATGGTTGGACTTGATCCTAGTGATTCTGTGATTCCTTCCCCATAGCTGAATGCTATTTCCTTACTGAAACGCTCCCAGGTACTGGCATACCATATTCACTTACTGATGGCTGCTTTCTAAAGGGCTTTTGAATGATTGAGGAAGTGATAACTGATGCTTGGATTTCAGTTCTTAGAGTCATGCAGACTTCCACTGAAGCCCTCAAGGATTCCTCTCTTGTGGTTTGTTTGGGTTTTTTTTTTAATGCAAAGTGTAAAGTCATTTTATTAAAGTTTAGTTACATACAGAAACTTAAGGCAAAATCATATGTCAGCATAGTGTGCACATGGATAAAGGATATGAAGTGTTACTGGAAACTCCTAGGGAAAAAACACGAGTTGATTTTACAAGTCACAGGTGGAGCATTTTATTAAAGGCCACCATAATGTCTGAGCAACTTACAGAAAAGCTAAAACAATCGCTGCACTTCACAGCTGCTTAAAGCCCTGGTTGTGATTCCTTTCACTTGCCAACAGGTGATTGGGAGGGGGCATTTTAGAAACTACCGACCACCACTTGTGCAAGTTGGCCGAGGCTTTTGGTAACAAGCTTTAAACGAGGAGTCTTCAGTTCATGTAAATTAAACTAACACCCATTTTGGATGTATCCTTTGGGATTCTTCTTGGTTTTTTCCTACTGAAGGCTTAATCTCCAGGTGGATCTTCCTGAACTATAGAGTAAGTTATCTCCTGTGTGAAGGGACAGGGTGAGTGGGCTCAGTTCCACCCGCAGCAAGCTGCCCAGGGACAGGGGCCTCTGTTTTCTGTAATTTAAAGGACTATGTTTGAAATCTGCCTGACATTTCATGGGTGTCTCCAGGTTTATGGGAGTTATTTCCCATGTGAGTCTCTTTCCCAGCTTACCCCTTTCCCGTACAAGGTGTTTGCCCCCAGGTATTTGCTCATTTTGCACTGGGAGAAGAGGAACACAATTCTCTTTTCCCCTGGTCAGCTTTGGCTGATTCAGTGTAAAAGCCATCAGGAAGGGAGAGCTGTGCAGGCTCATTGAGCATCTACCTGCTGAGTCCTTAGGGAAATTATTCTAAAATACTGCTACTGCCAAAAAAAAAGCCAAAGAAAAAAACCCCAAAGAACCCCAGAAAAACAACAGATATACAATGAAAAGATTATTTTTAAGTTACTTTTAGCAATGGTAGGTAAAATTTTATTACTTTTATTTTTTAGTTTGTTCTTTTGTCTTTTTTGTGTTTTTATGGGTTCTTTTATTTTTTATAAATGTTAGAGATAACTTTAATTGTCAGTTGTAGACATGCTCAGTATAAGAAGGAATCTCTCTATGCCTCTCTGAAAGGATGAGATGGGCACTGAGCTGCTCTAAGCTCTCAGTTAATGCTATTTAGGTCTTAGAAGTTACCCTTCCATGAGGGATCTCCGATTTTATTGTTAATAGGATAAATAACCAAATGTTATCACTGTAGTTATCTGATACCTTTCTTTTTTTTTAAAAAAAAGTGTTACTGATTCATTAAATACACACACTAGGGTTTAATACTGCTTCAAAAATCACATATCTGTTGATTTGGGAATGAAGATTTCCTGCTCTCTTATAGATCTTTTGTCTGAGCTTCTGCTTTTCCTCTACTTCTAGGTACTGTGTTGCCACCCAGGTCATCACTGGTACAAAAAGGTAATAAATTCCTCTTGCAAGGCACTAACACTTTCCTGATTGGTTTTTGAACCAAGGACTACATGCATATAGTATGTTAACCTTGAAGCCCAGCACTGACACCTCATTATTTTTGACCTTCTTGAGCAGTTTTCAGGGGCTCCCTGTACCTGAAAAACCTCTCTCCTCTCTGAAAAGTAGGAACATGATCCTGCTGCAGGTAATAAGTTAATTAGTTAGAGTGGCAGGTTAAAAGGCCACTAAATTATTATTATTTTTAATAAATATATGAATAAGACTGTAAGATTTTAATGGTAATGTAATGATTTGCATGATCTGGTTATCTGTTCTTGAATTCTAGGAATTGTCTTTACAGAGATGTTTTGTCTAAAAATATTGTGGGCCAGATGATAATTCTAATGCCTGGGAGGGGTGGTGTGTTGGGAAAAAGCTCAGAGATGTACAGGGTCATCTTGATTCCTTCCAAACCCCTCCTAACTCTTTTCCCATGGGACCCTCATGCTGTGACCCTGATTTGTGCCCCTGGATGGTGGGTTTGTGTGGCTCCTCTTGGACTTGGCACCAAAGCCACTGTCCTACTCTTTCTGTTGAATACAGAAGCCAGAACATTAAAAAATGAACTAAACCTGCAGACCATGAGTCTGGTTTAGAGAAAAAAAACAGCAATTTTAAATAAAAAAAGGGGTTTTACATGTCTTTTGTGTTTTCATGGTTCTTTTATTTTTGCAGTCTTGGTGTGCTACAAGTACTTGTCTACAAGTACATCTGTGTCTTATCCTACTACACAGGACAGAGATGCTCACACCTGACCCATGGGTATGGGGACTTGAAAGCTCATAAAGGCTGAGACTTTTCTTACTTAAAAACCCACAAGAAACCAAACCCTCTTTTTATTGGCTATTCCAAAAGATGGGTTTTTAAGAAAGGCACAAGATGTGGTTTTCCAAAGCTTTCAGCACTATTGTGAGATGATCATCTGTAGAGCATGTGATGGAGACAACACAGTGTAAGAAATCCCTCTGGTTCTCAGCATAACCCCCAGGATTTGCCTGGCTTTGGTCAATGTGGCACTCAGTTATCTGTAAACAGCTTCTTGTTGGGTGATGTTAATCAGTGCCAGCCCTAGATAATGAGGGAAGATTTTTAATTTTCCTTATGGCTTGGGTGAGCAGTGTCTGTCACCATTTGTTTTTTTCTGGTTCTGCCCCAAACCATCCTGCACCAGAAGTGTGGACAAGCACCTGGTTAGATACCATCAGGTCCCATCAGCTGCCACACAGGTATTGCTGCTATGTCTGGTGAAGGTATAAAGGTAATATAAAGTGGAGGGATGCCAGCTCTGTATGTTTTCAGGTACAAACACATCAAATTTAAGCCAGTTCTAATTTTAACAAGTCCTAAATAAACTTTGAGTAGGAAATAATGGGGTTTTTAAACTTAATCAGTGATGGTTTAGGGGGATCCTCTAACAGGAGTAAGGGGAGAAACCTGTGGCTGAAGTTTTTGCTACCTGCAATAGCAAAGACCTCACAGCCCAGGAAAGTACCCTCAAGTCTTATAGTCAGAAAGAAACCAACCTTCTCAAAGGCAGGCTTTTCTTGGCAGCCCTGTAGAAGCAGGGAATGTATTGAGAAAATCTTGAGTGATTTATTTCTCTCATAGAACTATTACTTGCTGTTTGAATCAAGAGAACAGTCTTCCTGCTGCTTGAGCTGCAACCCAGCATCATTAATAAATAGTACTGGTAAGAAAGTGAAGTGGCTAAATTGTCAGCTCCCCTTTGGAAGCTGCCCTGATTAGAATATCCATTAGTATAAACTGTATTTTTATGGTTAACCCACTGTGCTAAACACAAAACTGCATTAAGCTATTATACACTTTATAGCCACTAAATTGAATTACCTGGTGCATCTGTTTAGTAAACTGCAAAACCTGAAGAGTTTGACAATCATTATTATTTATTTTTGTGCATTTTAAGTCTTTGACTAATATACAGGCACTTTTGGGCTTTGGTTCACAGCATTTAAACATAGTTGCAGAGTGCTGAAAACTGCATGTCAAGAGAATTGCCTTTTTAACTTTGCAGTGTGCAGTGCCATAATTCATCTTTACTCCACGTGCTCTGGTGCCAGCAGATTTGGAACACTTTTTGTTTATATGAAAGATGATACATGTAAAATGGATAAAAAAACCTGCATTTCAAATGTTCCTGCCTGTTCAGATCAATGCTGACAGCTCAGCTTACATTGAAGGATTTAATGCATTCCTCCACCTGCTAACCAAGAGAATGACTTGACCCTAAAAAATCTGTGCATGATGAAAAAAAAACCCTCTTCAAATCTCTTTCTGACTAACGAGGAAAGTGTGTTTCTCATTCCTGCTGTAGGGCTGTGCCTGTGTTAGGGGAGCAGAGACAGTCACTATGGGCTTGTCTGCGTGGAGGTTGGGACTGGGAGGGGAGCAGAGTGTGGTGTGGGACAGACTGGTCTGGAGCTGGAAGGAGTGTGTCCCTCTGGTCTCCCTCCTGTTTGGGCTCTGGTGTGTTAGGTCTCTGAAATGCTTTGAACAGTTTATGGACTGGGCTCTCCTCTAGCCTGGTCCTCCCTGTGCTGTGCTTTGTTGCTCAGAGTAGACCTGCTGATGTCTCAAGCTCTTTGTACCCTGCTGTGCCCTGTCCTTTCTGCCTGGCCTCCTGCTGCTGCTCCTGCCCTTCATCGAGCTATGGAAGGTATTTGCTCTTGTAACATTTTTTGTGACTTGTGCAACTTTTCAGAAACTCTCAGCTCCTGCAGGCACGGGACTGTGGGGAATATCAGCTTGCAGAAAGAAGAGGGCTTGTTTTTTTCCTTAGTCTTGAGGGCAAGAGCTTGCTGACCTGGCTCGGGTTACCCTCAGGGCTCTGAAGCTGGGAGGAAAAAGAGCAAAATGCTTTTTGAAGTTTTGTATTTCCAGGCTGTTTGGGCTTGGCAGTCCCAGAGCATCATTCCCACTTCCATCTCTTCTCCTTGTTCCCTACTCTGTTCTTGGATGATTTCCAGACCTGTGGAGTATCCCACCAACTGAGGGCCTGATGGCAGGGGACATCCTTAGTCTGGAGAAGGCTGTGGGGAGACTTCTGACCCCCTTCAAGTCCCTGAAGGACCTACAGGACAGGGCTGGACTGTAAGGGCATGGAGGAGTAGGACAAGGTGTGATGGCTTAAACTAGAGCAGGGCAAGGTTAGGTGAGACCTGAGGAAGTTCAGGTCTCTCTGAGGGTGGTGAGACACTGGCCCAGGTTGCCCAGAAAGGTGGTGGAGGTCCCATCCCTGGAGACATTCAAAGTCAGGGTGAATGAAGCTCTGAGCACCCTGATCTAGTGAAGATATCCCTGCTCACTGCAGAGGGGTGGGACAAGATGGCCTTTAAAGGTCCCTTCCCACCCAATGCATCCTATGATCCTTTTGCTTCCTAGTTGTCCACCTTTGCTTTTCCCCATGTAGAGCTCCAGTGAGCTTTATGGACCTTACAGGACCAGGTGGGTGCTGTGTGTGCTTTGCTCCCTGTCGGGGGCAGGACCAACAGTGGTCTCCACTGGCAGCAGAGTGAGCTCAGGGCTCCTGGCCAGTACGAGGGCAGGAAGCAAGAACAGCCTCATCGGCTCCATCTCAGCCTGAAATTCCCCAGTGCCAGCAACTTCTTGAGATATTCACATCTCCCAAATTTGCACTAAAAACAAACAAAAATGCTGACAACTGGAGCCTGCTGATTTCACTGCTTAAAGCACAGTTTTACTGTCTTTTTATTTTTTTTTTCTCCTTCCTTCCCCTAAAGAGCTAAAGCTTGATGCTGAGAGTTGGATCACTCTCGACTCCTGAATCATCACTAACATTGTTACCCACACCAGCTGCAGAACTTCATGCTATTGATGATCCTTTGACAGTTTATATTTGCCTCTCTTTGAGCTTGCAAGGCTGGAAGGGAGAACAGCAGAACCTTTTCCTTGCAGACTGAGAGGTTCTCCTGACCAGTGTGTCAAGACATGATGATATTTCTGCTTTTAAGCAAGTTTGGGGTTTGTTTTTAATCAAACTCCTGTTGGATTTCAGCTTTTTTTCAGCTTTTTCCTTAATGCCAGAGGTGATGGGACAGGTCTGGCTCTTGAGTACAGCCAAACACAATGGGAAATCTGGGATGGGCTAGGAAACATGACTGAGCTGGCTCATTTGTGGTGAAACTGGACCTGTGGAGGGATTCTAAGTTAACCTGTCCCTTAGCTTAGGCATGTCACAAGTGTGAATTAGTGCAGCACTTGAAATCACTTTATGCCATTGCTCCAAACCCTGATGAGACAAAGAATAAAGCAAAGTTCAGAGCTGGCATGCTGGTACCTAGACTTGTTAGGAATATTTTCTGGAGCAGAATGGTGTTTTTCTCCTGTAATATGGTGGTGTTGGGTTTGTGTTTTTGTTTTTTTTTTTTCAAAAGCTATCCTTTGTGAAATAGAAACTTTCATTATCCCTTGCCAGAAGAGCCTTCATTCACTCCTCTTTTGATGAGCAACAGTCCTCATGCCAGTTACCTGATGGGGCTGCAGCCATGCTAACAGGAATACTGCATGGATTCAGAAAGAAGCAGGATTAGGGAAGGTAATGAGTACTTGGCTATGCTGTATTTAATAGAGAAACCAAAGAAGGAATTAATCAGCAGTAAATGTCTCCCTTTTTTCTTAATCTGCTTCTATTGAAGGGATCAGTCCAGTGTCTGTCATTGCTGATAAACAGCATGACAGGAGAGGATCACTGGCTTGAATATAGAAAGAATAGTCTAGAATATACTAGATAAATGTGGTGTAGTTTGGGTTTTTTTTTAGTTACCTTGGGCTGATGAACTTGCTGTTGCTCTTTAAATATATAAAAAAAGCATCTCTCTCCCTTGGCCATGGTATTCTCTGAGGAGAGCTGCTGGGTAGCAAGTTTTCAGGCAGGGGCAAAGTGCTAGATGGGATGTCTTTAGGGTTTTCATTTATGCTTAATTTAGCTGCAGATGCATGTGGGAATCTTACAGTTTTCCTAGCCCCATGTCTTCTGCATCTCGATGAAGCAATTACAGAACAGGTAGAAGTTGGTTAGACAGCCATATCTGCAAACTAATTACAATTGCCTGTTAAAATGGAAGAATGGATGGAGTGGGGCTCTGTGAGGGCCTGTGCTGCCTCTGGTGTCATCAATTATTTTAATTAATGAGAATACACTTATTAAGTTTGCAGATGGCACAAAGCTGAGATGGGCTGTGAGGGTGTTAAAGGGCAGGATCAGGATGCAAATTGATGACGACGAATCAGATTGTAATTCAATAAGGGCCCAAATAAACTTCTAAATATAGACAGGAACAATCTAGTGCACACATGCAGGGCTGCAGCGTGGGGGTCCTGGGGTGTAACCTGCCTGTGGGGTTGCTCTGGGGTGTGTGGTGGCCAGGTGGCTCATGGAGCCAAGGTGCTCTGCTCATCATCAAGGGGCAGGTTATGGTACCCTTCAGTTTCAATAATTAAATGTGGACTGAGTGGAGAAAGTGCTTGGAGGAAAAGAACAGGAACAGGGAAAAGGCTGGGGGGGGGCAGGAGAGCTGGAGAGGGGCTGGTGCCCAGGGCAGGCAGGGTCAGGCCCAGGGGAAAGGCCTTCAGCTGCAGGAGGGCAGAGGGAGAGGAGCTGGGGGGGCAGAAATCCTTCCCAGGGAAGGGGGAGGCCCTGGCACAGGGTGCCCAGCGGAGCTGTGGCTGCTCCTGGATCCCTGGCAGGGGTCCAGGCCAGGTTGGATGGGGTTTGAGACACCCTGGGCTAATGAGCATGTCCCTGCCCATGGCAAAGTGGAACTGAGGGTCTGAGGTGCCCTTCCCACCTAAACCACTCTGGGTTTCTGTGTATTTAGACTTGCAAAGAAACGTGGAAAATACTTGGTCTACAACACAGACATTTTCTACATGCCATCAAGTTGGAAAAGATTACTGCTGAGTATGGCCTGACTCTTATGTCAGGGTTTGAAATGGTGGTTAGACATTAGGAATGTGCTGCTTGTGTAGCTCCTGCTGCAGAGGTAGGAAGGTACCTAACACAAAGTGGATGCCAAAGAAGGAAATGTAATGTCCTCCTTATATCTGTATTCTTTTACCTGGAAAACTCAAATCTAATCCCAAAGTTTCAGTGTGGTTCTGAATGTTTCACGTAACGCCTTGTTCTCTGATGTTGGGTGAGTCTTCTCCTTCATCCTGGCTACTGAGGGCTGTACTCAGCAGCCCAGCATGTAACCCTTGGCCTGAGCTTGTTTGCAACGTGCTGTAGTCTGTTTGCATGTGTGTGTGGGATCTGCTGTTTCCTCCCAAATTGATGAACAAGCTCCCAATTTAATATTCGGGCCAGAATTTCCCGTCTGGAAAATGGAGATGATAACAGAAGGAAAAGAACAGAAATCCATTAATATTTTATAAAGCATTCAAACACTATAGCAATGAGTGCCATAGAAAAGCCTCTGAGGAAATAAACAAATTTCTGTCTTCAGAGCAGATGTTGAAATAATTATAGTAAATAAGGCACAAGGCCACACACTGAACAGTGAGAAGAGAATGGGCTGTCGAGTCTCTCTGCGCAGCATCTCCTTGGTGCGTGGAGGGAGGCAGGGAGCCTGTGAAAGAAAGAACCATCTCATTTAGGTTGCAGCAGAATTCATACTTAGAGCAAAGGCTGTTTCAGTTTGGCAGGAGAACCTGGTTTTCCTATTTCTGAGCTTTGGAGACCTTGACTTTGTGATCCTGGTAATCATGTGAAGCGCAACAGTAAGGTAGACTCCGATGTAGGGAAAAACGGTGAGACTGTAGAGCTAAAATGAGATATTCTGTTGGATTTAAAAAGAAAAAATCACCTGTAGAAGGCAAGATGTGATGCACCTTGACCATTACAAATGTAGCATCTATGTTCAGAACAGACAGTGAAGCACTGGGTGAGTTTGGTGCCCTGAGAATCCAGTTGTAACATTTGTACCAACGCTTATACCAGTGCCTGTAGAAAAACCTTGGGCATCCAGATAGCACAAAGTAGTTATTGTCCCAGTGTCAGAGGTTAATCTTTTTATCTATCTATCTATCTATCTATCTATCTATCTATCTATCTATCTATCTATTTTGTATCCATAGGAACACTTAAGCTTTCAATATTCCTGCCCACCCTTCCCTCTACCCAGAAGTGCCGGTTAAATAACCCCGTGCTCCAAACTGGAGAGCCCTGGGTGGGTGCAGTGGGTCAGCACTACACATAGAGACCTTTCTCAGCATCTCAGCCCTTCTGTGACCCAAAAGCTTGCACAAGCTCTCTCCTAATGTGTAACTGTGTAGCATTGCTACAATGCAAGCTTGCAATGTGGGGGATTGTACAGCATTGGATACCACCAGAGAAACTTGCTTCAGACAGTGACTATTTTCTTAGTTTGTGTTGGGATTTTTTTTCTAAGACAAAAGTACTCATATACTGGAATTAATAAATTGGTTAAGTTTCTCACCCAGCAATTCATATCCTTGAGGTAGTTGCACAGGGTTTCTGGCAGTTCATGAGAGAGACTGAAGCTGTGAATTCCTGACTTGTAGCAGCACCATATTTGTATGTCACTGCATTTCCATGCATTGAGGCAGCATCAGTCCACCCACACCTACCTAAATGCTGCTGCTTTTCTCCACTTTTTGTCCTTTCCCTTTGCAGGGACAAAAGCCCTGAGGTTCAGAGCCCTATTTCAAATTTAGCTGCAGTTTCAATGTGCAGAAGTGCGATTGTATAAACCTTGTTTCCATAGGAAACCCTGCTAACAACCATCACTTCGATGTATAGCACTTCAAAGAACCACCAGAAGCACAAACCCACATTTTAATTCTGCTTTTCCCTGGTGTTGGAGGGACTAACTCAGATGCCTCAATGCACACCCACGAGTTGGGGCACGACGGTGCCTTGGGCTCCCAGGTTCTGCAATGCCAAGTAATAATGAGCGGGAGAAGGTACTTTGGGATTCACCTCCTGGGCATCTGTACTCCATAAATATAAAAATGTGGCCACAGTCCAAAAAAAAAAAGAAAAAAAAGGCATCAAAAAGACAAATTTTCTATAATTAACAACACTAATGTCGCTCTCACTTACCGGTTGGGCTTGGACCTAGTGCTCTGTGTTGCTGCCATGATGTATGTGTATATGCATATATACATGTACATACTGCTAGCAACTGTTTCCCTTTTCAGCACCTGTCTCTCTTCTGCCTCAGTCACCCTACAACAAGTGCTGCTGACTTGCTCAGCTGCGTGCACGGAGGGATGGGGCTCATGGCTCAGGTCCCAGCTGTCCTCGCCTTGACCTCAGCAACTTCTCGTTTTGGCATGCTGAACACCAGCATTGTATCTTTTATTCCCTTATATTTTCCTTGTTAATCTGGAGAAGAGTGGAGGAGCTGAGAGTTGTGTCCCACCTCTCCCTGTGTTAGACCCTTGAAGATACCTTTGGGGTAGGGAAACCTTGGGATTGAGCAATGCAAATGTTGCCTGTGATCCCTCGAGACAGCCTTTGAAAGTGTCTCTCCAGTTCTTTCCCCAATTCATGGCTGAATAAATTTCCCTGAAGCTTTTCCATTAGCACTTGAAGGACCTCTGAGCAAGGCAATAGACTTATAGTACAGATTTAAACTATCTTCCTGATAATTTCTCTTAATTCACTACATTTAGGGACACTGAGTAGAAGGTTTTGAATATTCACCCTCTGTTTTAACCCACAAAAAATGATCCTAATAAGCTGTCCTGGCATTATTGAAATCTTCTACAGTATCATGTAGGGCTTTGTGCATTGTCTTTGTTAGACATAATTAGCACTTTGAATGAGCACACATCAGATGGTGGTTGAATGGGAGAATTTGTTTAACCCTTCAGCCTCCACACTGCATCCATCTGCACGCCTTGGAGTGTGTGCCAGGAAAAGGCAGGCGGGTTTTGGGTACTTTGAAGCTCAGGGTGGTACTGAATCAAAAACACAGAGCTCATGGTGGTTCCCCATGGGTGGAAGGAGGCAATGGAGAGGTGGATGTTGGGTCAGAGGGTTTGTGTGAATTCCAGCCTTGGTGCTCTTTGGTTTATGTCTTTGTGCCACATCTAGCAATGATACAGTGAGGTTTGATGTCTTAGAAACACACGTGCAGAGGAGGGCTTCAGCTGGGTCTTTTTAAAGTGGCTCAGCTGGAGTATGGGGTGGTGATGTTAGTATGGAGAGAAGCTGGTCCTCTTCTACTAAATTCAAGATTTTTCTAAGTAGAAAGGAAAATACTTCTTGTTTGATTTTTTAAAATTTTTTTTTTTTTTTTTTTTTTTCTTCAAGGATTGTGNGCTTATCCAGAGGGCATTCCTGGAGGAAAGCCCTGTAGAGTGGAAGTGGCTGGGGATGGGGAACCTGATGAATGTGCCCAGCCCTGAACAAGTTTATTCTGTGTGTTGGGTTGGTCTTGCTGTGGAAAAAACCTTATGGTCTTTTCTGAAGTAATAGTGGCAGCAATAATAGAAACTCAAAGTTTGGGCCTTGACCCTGAACTGGTTCAGTCACAGGGTGACTGGGATTTACTCCAGAGGAACCTGCAAGGAGGGTGCAGAGAGGTGGGGTGGGTCTCTGCTCTCAGGTAACAAGTGACAGGAGGAGATGAAATGGTCACAAACTGCCCCAAGGGAGATTGAGGTTGGACATCAGAAGAATTTTCCCCC
>VXBZ01004564.1:640051-667897 GCA_013399135.1 Heliornis fulica | reverse complement strand
GACATGAGAAGAATTTCCCCCCTGAAAGGGTTGTCAGGCGTTGGGACAGGCTGCCCAGGGCAGTGGTGGAGTCCCCATCCCTGGAGGGATTGGAAAGGCCAAGAGATGAGGTGCTGCAGGACATGGTCTAGAGGTGGCCTGGGCAGGGTTAGGACTTGATGAGCTTAAAGGTCTCTTCCAACCCGAGGGATTTGATGATTCTGTGATTCTATAACCCCTGCCTGGGTCGTGGAGAGCGGGTGTGCACCAGGCAGCTCTCCGTGGGGATGCCTGGTGCCATAAGCCAAATCTGACTCTGTCCTTTCCTCCAGGTTTATGAGCAAATTGAAGCAAACTCTTGTTTTTCTCTGGTTCCTGGCTCAAAGCTTAAAAGGGGTGTTTTTGTATGAAATCGAGAAGTGATTTGCATACTTCATTGTCCTTACTCTTACCAGTCCAAACAGATCCCTTCCCCTCTCTCTCTCTCTTTAGACATCTGTTACTGGATTTCTCATTTATCCTTACCAAATTTTAAGCCTGCTGCAATCATTTCTGGAGCCTCAGGGTGTTCCCAGCAGAGCACTGGGAATTCAAGCGTGCTCCAAGCATGCGACCGCATCCTGCCAGCTCCCGCCCCGGCAGGGCTTGCAGCACCGCACCACTCGGAGGGGCCTGACTTTGGGATGTTCCTCTTGATCTTCATTAATAATGGCTGAAAATAGCACTAAGGGTCCCTCCTCCTTCCTCTCACTTTGTTTGTCTTGTTGGTATTAATGAGAGTTGAGGCTCCTGTTGGAATATCTCATGAGGTTTCCTCTTATTGATTCATTGCATGTATGTAACCCTCCTCTGGGTAGGAGGAGGCACGGTGCTTTAGAAAGGGTATGCATGGTCTGCCCCAGGATTTATGCAAATATGTATATTTTTATGCCAATTTACAGTCCAACTGTCTGTCTTGTTAGGGGAAAAAAAAGTGGCATGTCTGGCTACCAGCCAGAGCACCAAGCCAGTCATTCTCCTCACGCCTGCTCCCTTCGCAGGGAAGGGGCTCCCTGGGATGCTGTGCAGGGGGGAACTGGGGTGCTGGGACAGGGGTTTGGTGTGAGTGCTGTGAGTCCATGGGATGGGGGAGTAGATGAAACCCCCAGCTGAGCCATTACTTCCTTACAGTATATTCCCCTCTGCCTGTTGGTGTCTTGGTGTGTCTTGGCTCGGTCACTCTGCAACGGGATGTTCTGCGTTCCCATCTCACCCGTATTTCCCATCCATCATCCCCAAGATGCTGAAATACCTGGGCTGGCCAGCACAAAGCCCTCCCAGGGATGAGAACAGGCAAGGAGCTGCCTCTCTTAGTCCCACCCTGCTGTTAATTTTTCCTAGACATCCCCCTTATCAGAGTTTCATACCTCCAAGAGCCTTGTTAAAGCAGTTGGTGAGAAAAGCCGCCAAGAAATCCGAGGCCCGTTGGTCCGAGCTGCCGCAGGAAGCGCCGAATTATGTGTGAGGTTGGAAGTCTTGCAGCTGTCTTAGACATGTGAAAAACTTTCCATAAACATTTCTGGATGCTTTGGGGTTTTAAATGAGATTTTTTTTTTTTATTTTTCTCCCAAAATTTTAGAAGAAAAAATTGGTACCGGGGGATGGCTGTTTAATTGGAAATCCTGAAAATCTGTTTCAAGTCAGAGCTTACATCGACTGTTTTTAATAAGTGCTGCTGAAGAATCTGTGAATGAGACCTCTTTGAATTTTAAGGCATTAAAACATATTTCTCAAGTGATAAGAGTTATCTGAGGCATTGGAAGTCAGCTCAAGCTCACTGCATCCCTACTTTTACTATGTATTAAATCTGTGGGGTTTTAGTCTCTAGAAATAAGGAGTGCTGGGGGAATTTCTGGTTTCATTTCCAGTACAAGGGTTTGGTTTTGGTTTTTTTTCTTTTTTTTTTCAAAGTCTGTGCTCTAAACCTTTTGTCACTTTTGGTTTCAATTGAATATTTGGGAGGGTTTTGTGTTTTATTTGGATTTCTTCACGCAAAACTGAGCAAAGGGATAGGAATTACAAAAATAAGAAAGTTTGTTCCAGTCTACAATTGAAAACACATAGGGAAGGATGGACTCTACCTTCCAAGTCAGGCTTTCAAAGGCATTTTTTTACTTAAAAATCTTTGAAAATCTCAGTAAAATGAAGAAAAAAAAACCCTCTGGATGCTGGGAACTCAACTCCTCATTTCTCTTTACTTTGCTCTCTACTTATTTGTTTAGATGCTGCAAAAACTGTGTTAGGTGCTTTATGTGCATCTCAGGGCACATAAATTGATTTGAAAAATCATGTGTTAAATCAAAAGAGTCAGTGTACTAACTGCTGTTAATGCACCTCTTGTAGAAAGCACTTAGTTCTATATGCAAAACATGCTTTGGTAATTCATTCTTTTCTGTTTTTTTGGGGCATATTTTAATTGGATTTCTTTAAATGACAAGCAAATAAAAATGCTGGTTTTATATCATTTCAACTGAATTCGAATTTCAACTCAAAGGCAGCTTGACAAACGTTATAAAATGGCATTCTGTGTTTCCTGGTACAATAAAGCATACAAAATAAATAAATTAGGACTTCAAGTAGAGCTTCTGACTAAGAGAATCTGTGTTATAATTGTTTGACAACACTTGGAGTGTTTTCTGTTCTCTAGGTAGCAAAAAAATACCAAATTTCCATGAAGGCTAAATTACTCTATACTCATTGCTACACCCATTAACAAGTAAGAGGCTGTCTTCAGGAAAATAGCTAGAACTAGATAAAAATCAATTTTTAAAATTAAAGTTTCTTGTGGTTTTAAATTATGCTCAAAAAAACCTGTTGTGTTAATTAAATCTACACCAAGTTTGGTATAAATTAAAGGGCAGGGAAGGTAATTCTTGCCCAAACTTCAGTTCTGTGTTGCAAAATAGTTGTGTTATGCTAACAAAGCACAACAGTCATACAACACCAGAGAGTAAGGTAAACAAATATAATAATATGGGTGCTTGCAATGCAGGTAATTAATTTCTGCATTGCTGAGGACAGTGGACTTTGTGCCAGCCTTTGGGGAAAGGAGAAATCCAGATTTTAAATTTGCTTTTGCCAGCCAGCATAGAGGTTTTGTTCTTGTTTTCCCCCAGACTTCAGCATCTCAGGTGAGATATTGGAGCGTTTGGGTGATCTGGTGGAAGCCTGTGCTTTGATAAACTAAAATAATTAAAGGCTTTTTTCCCAAACCATGGAGGTGTATTTGTGACAGCCCAGGGAGGACAATCTGAAGCAGTAATTTTATTAAATCCTTAATGGGACTTCATCAGGGAGGTAATTATTATCTGTGTCATGTTTTGAGGCTGTTATGCAAGTTCAGCATCCTGGGGTCCGCCCATGGGATGCCCCATCCCTCTCACTGGCACTTCATGCCCTGTGCTGTGGGCAGTGCTGGGGTGGATGATGTAAAGCTGGTCCCCACCTTGGGCTCCAATTGCTTTGTGGAATTTGGATTGTCCTGAGGTGGGGGTGTTGACAGAATCATCAAATGTGTCAGGTGAGAATGGATCTTTAAAGGCCACCTTGTCCAACCCCCTCCAGTGAACCCAAGCACCTTTAACTAGATCAGGTTGCTCAGAGCTTTACCAAGCCTTACCTTGGAAGGTGACATCACCCATGTACATAGGAGAAATCTCTCAGGAAAAAAAGTCCTGAATGCAGTTGCAAGGCAACAGCAGAAGCATTCATGGTGAGGATGCTGTGCCCAGCCTGCAGTTACACTGCTCTTCTGCAAGTCAGGATGAAACCTTTCATGGTCACACCAAAGGCTCACCTGTTTTCCTGTCTTGCTGGGCAATACAAGCCCGACAGTGCCCTTTTTTTGCAGACTTTGATGCAAAAAAAAATTAAATATTGCTAGAACATCTCTCGTACTGCCCTTTAATAGCCAGGTCTGGACATGCACTGCTTTGGCAGGTGATGAACACCTGATCAGCAGGACCTCAGCATCACTGTGCTGAACTGCAAATACTTGGGTTGGGTGAAGCAGAAAACACAGCGTGGTGGAGAGACACCTCCTTGGAGTGCTGGAAGCAGGATGGCTCTGGCCCCAGCGTGCTGTTTCAGCTCCAGTCCTCATGCTCCTGTTTGATGGGTGCTTGGAGAAGCTTGCAAAGGGAAGGTGGAAATTCCCATTGCTGCAGGGGTGAGAGAGATTATGTACCCAACATCCAGCATGAGCAGTTTGTGATGTGCTACATCCCCCTTCTGCTTGATTGGGGGGGCAAACCTTGCCTCCATCCCAGCCATATGCACCAGCAACCTGGAAGTGGGGGTCCCCAGTGCCCCCTTTTCCCTTGAGCATGCAGGAAAGCTTTCCCACTGTTCTTGTTGGTAGCAGCTGCAGCTGGTTCCTCTCAGCTCCCAAGATAACTTCCCTCCAGCTGCTGCAGAGCTTTGGGAAGGGGAGGTCAAAAGATGTTGGGTTTATTTATTTATCTGTTTGTTTGTTTATTTATTTATGGGGTTCAATGAAATGCAGATCTGGTTCTTCCCTATGCCTTGTTCAGCAGAGAACAGAAAACCACATGTCCTTACTGTAAGTCCTGCCCCTTTGAAAATTAACTTTTGGGCACGGCTGGAGTCCTGGTTTTGGTGAATATTTGGATGTGCTGCACTGACAGGCTCTGAAGCTGTTCCCATCCTATGTTAAAATAAAGCCATCTGCCAGGATTCCTTGTACTCTTGCCAGACCACTGAACTGGCCCATACAGGACAATTCTGGGATGGTTCTTCTGCACCTCATAAAACCCTGTTAATGCAGATGTTGGACTATCCTGACCTTTTCTTTTATGTGGTATTTCTGAGGATTTCAGTGGTATTAAAGGCTAGGTGAATGTATGCTTTGTGATATGGAAGGGGGTGGAAAAAAGTCCAGTGGGGACCAGAGGGAAACCGAATTACATCCTGCCTGGACTGTAAGTGAAAATTAAACTGAAATTTCCCCAGGTGACAGGCCAGCAAAGTGCCTGTGCAGCTGAGTGTTGCTGGGCTCTTTTCCTCTGCTTCTCACACCACTTCTTCTGCCTGGAGTCATTGCAAGGCAACACAATTGGCATTTCCACTTTTATAGGTAGACCCGTGTTTATGTGCTCTTTGCATCTTTGTTGTTGCTGCTTTGGTGGTGACTAATTGCTGGTGGATAATTAAGACCTGAATAGTCAGGCTGAGGGGTGGGGAATCAAAAAAAAGTCAAACAGTAGCTGTGGTATCCATCAAACTCTGGAATTTATTATTTTAAGTGTTGGTGAAAGGTACCAGACAGCCCAAGAGGAGCTCTGTGTGTACCCCCTGATTTGTGGGGGTATCTCTGGTCTGGAGAAGCGTGTCCCTAAGAGGTCTCATTGAGTAGAAATGTGTCTTTTCCTTTCATGTGTTTGCTGTGGGGCCATTTAGGAGCAATTCTGGTTCCTGGGAGGATGAGAACTGAGGGCCACCCCATTCTGGTGATCAAATCACCACCCAGTAGATACTATTTCCCCCACAAACCCCCCAAAAACCCATGAACTGATGGCAGGATGAAGGGTCAGCACTAACTAAGCAACGATGGGTGAAGACTCCATTTGTCCTTGTCCTCCCAACTTCTCCAAACTGTGGCAATAGGGTAAAACCACTGAACCATGACCTCACAGATGACACTTTCATCCTCTGACCTCTTATTGCAGAGCCCTGTGTTAGGTTTTAGGCTTGTGCCTCAGCACGTTGTTACCCAGAGCTGAGTGTTTGATGTGATGGTGTGGGAGCCAGAGAGAAACCAGCCAGGGCTGCAGACCTGAGTTTTCAGGGCTGTGTTTTTCCTTAATGGCTAACATCCTTTCATTTGTTAATTGGGGAAATGTGATGGAGAACCTCAAAACGTTGCTCTGTTTTTGAGGATGTGAGTTTAGTTTGTGGTGCTTAATGTCACTAAGTAAACTGATTTTTTTTTTTTTTAAAAACCTGAAATGCAGCATACAGAGATGTTCTTAATTGTCATTAATAAAAAGTGGAGAGATCATTAAAGCACCTTTCCTAGAGGAAAACCTCTTAATTTCAGAGACAGAGGTATGCTGTGTTACTTCCCTCACACCTCCTGGTAAATTAAGGTTCCAGAGCCCTGCAGACTTCATGGCTTCTGGGAGCACAAACAAGCTGAAATCGTTATTTCAGGTTAGGAGAAATGCTGCATGTTGGAAATTAAAATACTTCCTCTGTGGTTTGCATATAACTTGTAACTTATGTTTCTCCTGACATCCATAAAAATGAAGGCTCTAGTTGCTGTATTTAAATAGCAATATTAAAAAAACGAGGCAGTTTAACTAAATTACTCTGTTAAATGGAGAACTTCTTATTTCACTTGAGAAGTGCGAGGTAGGGACCAGTCTCCACAGGTCCCAAACATCCCTGGGCTGGTTTCTGGGTTATCCTGGGAGATCCAAGTTGGTTTGGGGTTTGAGGAAGAAGCAGTGTTTTAAATGATGCCCATGGCATCATGCTTCAGCTTGGAAACAGTAGATTTGCCATCATACATTGGTGAGCCATGTGAGGCAGTGTTTGCATGTTTATTTTAAAAGGAATTGAGATTGTTTTTTTCTAGAATATCAGTAAGCCACATATTAGTGGTTGGTTGTTCCCTTCACTCCATGCTGCTGTGTGAGGTTCTGTAGCTCCCAGCTGAGCATCTCCCAAATATTTCTGCCATATTTCAGAACTAGCATGTCAGGATACACAGTTTGCAACACAATCTTTTCTGAGGCTACAAATCCCCATGTTTGCTAAAATCTCCCTGTGGTACTATAACAGGCACTGAAGTTCTTTTCTTCTGAGATCACACTCTGACATGAAGACTGAGCCACCAGGTCTGTACTCAAGAAGAGGCAGTGAGAGAATACATACCAGGCAACTGGGAGAAGGGACCCAAACCTAAGGTGACACATCACCATGAGACACACAGGATCATTTGTACATCCTGGGGAAGAGAAGGCTCCAGGGACACCTAATTGTGCCCTACCAATACTTAAAGGGTCCTACAGGGAAGGGGGAGAGGGGCTGTTCCCCAGGGAGGGCAGGGACAGGACAAGGGACAATGGCTTCAAGCTGGAAGAGGGCAGGGTTAGATCAGACCTGAGGAAGAAATTCTTCCCTCTGAGGGTGGGGAGGCCCTGGCACAGGGTGCCCAGAGAGGCTGTGGAAGCCCCTGGATCCCTGGCAGTGTTCAAGGCCAGGTTGGATGGGGCTTTGGGCACCCTGGGCTGGTGAAGGTGTCCCTGCCCATGGCAGGGGGATGGGACTAGATGATCTTTGAGGTCCCTTCCAACCCAAAAGCATTCTGTGAATGCTCTTTCATCTGTTCTGGACAAAGAAGGGCTGAGCAATCCCTCCACAGGTACCAGGCTTGACCTTCCTGAATGTTCTTAGACATTCACGTTTCATTCAGGGATGCAGCTGGGTGATGGCCAGGTCAGAAGCTCTCTGTGCTGAAGTCGATCCCAGATCTGTGCAGTGTAACCTGAATTTCTTGGTAAGGCCAGAGCTGAAAGTGTAATGAATACATTGTGTTGTGTAATGTAATTGTGATGTATGTGTATTGGAAGCTATGAGCACCAGTTATTTTTGGTGTGCACCCATTCCAGCCTGGTGTCACTGCAGGGCACCTGTGAGAGAACAAACAGATCTCGTTCCTTTCTTTTATTTTTTTTTCTTCTCCTGTACTTTGATACCAATTATAAGTGATATTTCAGTTGGTAAATTACTTGCAGTGATGACACCCTGGCTAATAGACATAGGAAAAAATAAAAGCAGCAGACCAGGAATAATTTTCATGTTCTAGACTGGAGTCTGCAGCACCGAGGAGATAAAAATAAATAAATAAGCCACAAAAGCAGCAAAAAATGGGAAGTTGGGAATTGCATGCTGAGCACATTTTCCATGGAATTACTGAGAAAGAAGCCCATGAGGTCAATCGAGTAGAAATGCGAGTTAAGACAAAACAGTTCTAAATTAGTAGCTGTCAGGAAAGAGCTAGTTTGGCAGAAAATGCTAAACTGGAAGGAGACTGAGCCAAGAAGGAGTCACAAGTAGACTAATAACAACATGAGGAAGATGGGTTTCCAGTTAAAGGTATTTTTAAAACAGGAAAGAATGAAATCCTTCTCCTCAAATTCAGGAATTTGAGGGTCTGATTTCTGCCCCAAACTCTGGGACATCACTGAACTTGGCTGAAATGTCTGAGTATTATATGAAACATCTCAAGCATTGGACAGGCTGCCCAGGGCAGTGGTGGGGTCACCATCCCTGGGGGTATTTAAGAGATGTGTATATGTGATGTAGAGGGACAAGGTTTAGTGGTGTGTTAGGTGTTGGATTTACAGTTGGACTCAATGATCCTGAAGGTCCTTTCCAACCTGAATGAATCAGTGTTTCTGTTCAGTGACATGAGTAGTTAAGGGGGCTGAGGGTTGGAAAGGAGACCTGGATGGGTGAAGTCATGCTTTAAGTCACTACAGAAAAAATGTACTGAATCAGTTGTCCTGGGTAGGGTTAATTTTCATCAGAAGTTGGGGTGAGACACAGCCAGGACAGTGACCCAAATCACCCAAAGGGCTATTCCTTACCATGATGTCATGCTTGGTATAAAGGAGGGTTTGGTGGGTGTGGAGTGGGATATGTCCAGGATGGTCTGGCTTTGTGATGGCTCTGAGATGTATGGTCTGGGTCGTGCTGTTCAATGAGAAACTGGCAGCACCTTTAATTGCAAGAGGAAATCAGTTTGGTGATGGTTTGGACAGGAAGATGGGATATGCTGCAAGAGGTCTTGGGCTGATTGTCTTGACTCTTGCATATCTGCTGCCAGTCATGACTCTTGCAGAATGGGAGCAAGATGCAATTTAATGAGCATGTTGGTGTTCTCATTCATTTTTTCACACACTGGGTGGGTGTCCAAGCATGTGAAGAAGAGGGCCCAAGAGGAGAAACAAGGTTCTGCAGGAGACCTGGAGCCAGACCACGCATTCTTGTGATGCCCCACAGTGATGGAGATGAGGTACAGGCTAGTTAGGAGATACCATTCGGTGACAGGTTCAGTTCCAAGCCATCATTGAGGCCACCTGATCCTCTCTCTGGTGTCCAGCAGGTGACAAGCCATTATGGGACACTCAGTCTTGGAGCTAAAGTCTTTGCCTGGCCACATGGGAGATGATGCAGTGATGGTCCTTTAAGCTACTGATGCTTGTACACAAGCAGTCACACCACAGCTTGGCCTGTGAGCAGGTTTTGCAATAAATACCCTTTCCCTCCACACAGATTAAAAGCTGCTGCTGCTTCAAACGGGGTAGGGAATGAGGTTGGCCTCTGCCCATCTCAGATGTGCAACATAAATCACTTTATACCAGTTGGGAAGCTGCAACCTCAGATGAAAGCATGTCATTTGATTAGGTGACAAATACCTCACTGATCCCAGCAGAAGTCCAGCCGGGCTGTGTGTGCTCGTGGTCAGACTGGCTGCAAAGAGGAGGTATTTGTGTTTCATAAAATGTCTCAGAAATGTGAATCTGAGCAGCCCAAAAGACAGGGAAAAAAAAAAGGAAAGTGAAGCTTGGCACTCCCATCAGCTCATTACTCCTGGGGAATATGCCCAGCCTTTGCATGCAGGGCTGGGACCAGCAAGCGTGGTGTAGTGGTCCTGCTCATGAACCAGCCACCTGCTGCTCACTGTTTCACTTACACATTCTATACATCTGTGGGTACTTCAGATCAAGGAGGAAGAATCCCAGAAGCCCAGACTGGTTTGGGTTGGAAGGGATCCTGAAGCACCCTCAGTGCCCCCCCTGGCATAGGCAGGGACACCCCCACCAGCCCAGGGTGCACAAAGCCCCATCCAACCTGGCCTTGAACCCTGCCAGGGATCCAGGGGCAGCCCCAGCTTCTCTGGGCACCCTGTGCCAGAGCCTCCCCCTCCCCAGGAAGGATTGCTTCCTAATATCCCATCTAAATCTCCCCTCTTTCAGCTTAAAGCCCAAATTGCTGCTCCCCAAAGGCGTTTGGATGGCCTGAGCAGGAGAACCACTGTCCCTTTGTATTGAGTGAGTGTCTGTGCAGCTAGAAACTTGCCAAATCTCCCCTGGGAGGGAAGTGGCTGAAAGAGAAATGGGAACAGTTTTGTCCCCTGCAGATGGTGACAGAAATAAATAAAAAGTGGGTGAATGTGTTGTTAGAGCAAACTGCTCTATTAATTGTTTGTGTGTTTTCCCTTGCAGCAGTCTAATGCAACCGTTGCTTTTTTCTGATGTTTTTCACACCTGGACCAGGACCAGGAAAAAAGGGGGTGAGGCCACACTTCAGTAGCTTGAATATGGCAAAAATGTCAATTTTGTCAATGCTTTGGTCATTTCTCCTTGAACTCCATTTGGGGCACCACTGGGTGTCTTCAGAACTGGATGGGTCCCTCAAAGCACCAGACACAGCTGGCTCTGGATTTTGGTTTTGTATGTGGAGACCTGTGCAGGAGATGCTGGAAAGAGACTGTGAACTTTTTGAGACCTGGATGAGGTTATATTGGACCTTCCTCTGTGATGGTAAGTTCATGGCATAATAGGAAAAAATTAGAATCATAGAATCATTGAGGTTGGAAAAACCCTCCAACATCTTCTAGTCCAACTGTCCTGCCACCTCTATTACTGGACCATGTCCCTAAGTACCTCATTCAACCTGTCCTTAAACACCACAAGGAATGGTGACTTCACCACACCCCTGGGCAACATGCTCCAGTTCTTGGACACTCTTTCTGAGAGAAAATTGCCCCTCATTTCTAACATGAACCTCTCCTGGCACAACTTGCAGCCATTCCCTCTTGTCCTATCGCTTCCGTGAGAAGAGGCTGACCCCCAGCTCACCACAACCTCCTCTCAGGCATTACTATAATATATAATTAATATGGTAATATAATCAATACTACTATATATTTCATATGTTAATGACTAATTAGGTGATGATATAATGGGAAACAGACTGCCCAGACAGGTTGGTGAGTCTCCTCTGGACAGAGGTTGCAACCTGCTCAAGGTGATGCTGCTTTAGATGATCTCCAAAGGTTCCTGCAAAACCCCTCTAGCATGAAACTCATCCTTTACATATTTATGGACATTAATGAGGTGACCCCTCAGTCTCCTCTTCTCCAAGCTGAAGAGCCCCAGCTCCCTCAGCCTGTCCTCAGAAGGACAGTGTTCCACTCCATCATCTTGTTGGCCCTGCTCTGGGCTCTTCCAAGGTGTTCTATGTCCTCTTGGACCTGAGGGACCCAGAACTGGACACAACATTCCAGATGGGGTCTCACCAGGGTCATTTCCAGTGGTCTTTCAGGATCATTTGAAATCCTGAGGAAGAAAACTCCCTGAAGTGTTCAGAAACTGTTGAGAGAGGCTGCCAGGGACTGGCTTGTGAGCTGCTTGGGCAGCGATTCCCCAGGGGCTGGCTGCTCCCTGCAGCCTATCCAGGGTGGGGGTTGTTTCTGCAGAGCTGCCTTCATCAGCCCTGCAGACACGATGGGCTGTGGGTCCATCTGTGCTTCCAGCTGCAGTCTCAGAGCAGGGAAGATTTCAAATCCTTTGGGACCAGGATATCACAGGGGAAAGCTTCGCTTCCAGCTCCAGTGGGCACAGGTTTGTTAAATGAGTTGGGGGGAGGGGGGGTTCCCCATCTAGTTTGTTGTGTCTCTGAGTTGTGGATTTTGGTAAAACACCACATTTTGTGATGTTCTGGGTAAAATGTGAAGTTGTGACTCTGTTGGTGTGCTCAGCTGATGTCCCACTCCTCACCACTCTGCTGCCAGCTGGCTGAAGCTGGTTTAGTCTGCAGAAAGCACAAAAGCCTTTGGTGCTGTGGATCTATTTATTTTTTTATTATTATTTAGAAAAATAAATTCCACTGATTTTTTACTATTTTCTTCTCTATAACTGAAAAAAATATATAGTGTGTATATGCATATGATGTTGGTAGCAATGGATTTCTGCTTTAGGAGACATATTTACCTGCTGAAGCAAAAATTGGGGTGCAGCTGAAGATATAAATCTCTCTTTGTCAGGGTGATCTGGTTTTATTGCCCCAAGCCAAACTTCATGTTCGAAGGTACCGCTTACAGTAAGTGGTATTTTAAGGGTCTTCCCATCTGCTGTCTCCAGCAGGGATGACAGCAGAGAAGTTAGTTTCTGATTCCTTTATCATTTCATGTGGCAAAGTTATTCAGAGGAGATGCTTTAAAAAAATACTTCCCAAATTGGGACATTGCCTCCTTTTTTTAGCTGTAACTACTCAAAGGATTTGCCATGGGGTAGGTGGGACTGAGGGAGCTGACACCCCCTTAGCATGCTCAGAGTAATGCAGGTTTTAGCTGGAGGGAGAAGCGTGAAACTTTTCATCTTATAATGAATTTTTTTTTCTCATCCCACCCTGCCACCCACCAACAGAAGGTTTTGGGTCTTGCCACTGGTACAAAATGATCAGAGGGGTTTTCCAATGCTCACTTTAAAGAAGATTTTTCTTGTTTTTTCCAACTTTGAACCCTGTGCCTGCTTCCATCTTTAAAGAAAAGAGATGGTTGTTGATCACAAAGTCCCCTGTGGGACCAAAGATTAGATGACAAGGCTGTGGGCTCTGCTACCAGGTCTATCACCACCTCCCTGGCTGACCACAGCTGGCTTTTGTGCATCTTTCTTGCCCATCTTCCCCACCACCAGCTGGACCCACCAGAGCTCATGCATGGTCTTCTGTAAGAAGGAGACATGGGTGTCTTCTGCTGCTGCATGGAGCCCCCCAAGCAGTGACATGGATCAGCTGCTGGGCTCCAGTTATTAATAGTTTCAGGAATTGCTATAAATACACTTGGAGCAGCGACAGGCCGTGCTCCTGCAACATGCGACAACACGCTAAGATTAAACAGGTTACATCAATTTCAGCATGACAAGTAATTTAAATTCAATTATTTGTTGAAAAAAACGACTGGTTCAGCATCTGCCCATGAGGCAGAGCTCTCAGGTCTCCAGTTTCTCCTCTTTCCCACTCTTGCTGTGGCCTTTCCAGAGAGGCAGGAGAGCTTCACTACCCTAAAGTCAATGTATGGCAGCTTTGGGCGCTGAGAGACCAGAGTTTCTGCCTAATTAAAAGAGTTTCCAATATGTCTGTTTAGTATTTGGAGAGTAGCAAACCGCTGGTGCAGCTGAGCCAGCTCTGGAAATGATGAAACTCACAGCATCAGTGGGGGAAAAAAATTAATATTTTAGTGTGTGGATGTGCAGGAGGACCTTAAAGCAGCTGTGCATAGGCAGTCAAGCTTTGAATCACAGAATCACAGAATGTCAGGAGTTAGAGGGAACCTTGGAAGATCATCCAGTCCAACCCCCTGCTTGAGCAGGATCACCTCAATTAGATCACAGGAATACATCCAGGTGGGTTTGAATGTCTCCAGAGAAGGAGACTCCACAACCTCTCTGGGCAGCCTGGCCCAGGGCTCTGTCACCCTCACAGGGAAAGAGTTTTTCCTTACATTCCCATGGAACCTCCTCTGCTCCAGCTTGGAAGCACCTCAGTGACAAATCTTTGCTTGCCACAATAACTTTAGCAGATTTAAAACTTTATTACATTTTCAGTTTGCTGGTGGAGGAACTGAAGTGAGATGTTCCAGCATCAGTCCGTGAGGCTGCCTGCGAGGTCAGCTTATGCTCAGTCGCCACTGCCTTGCCCTCTAGAAAGAAACATTTAATTCCCTGAAGCCAGAGGGTATTGCAGAACCTATCTTTCATATTTCTGGCTCCAATTTACTTTGAAAAGATGCATGAGATACCTGTGAAACCATTGCCTTCATTTTTCACGCTTGCCTGACACTTGCTAACAGTCACTTGTGTAAGTTTATTGATGAGACAAATGGCTGGTGTGGCAGCACCCAACCCATTCCCTTATTTATTGACCAGTTAAAAGTTTTCCTTTAAAAAATAAATACAAAAGAATCCTTCCCTGAGGCATTTTTCCCTTTTTGCAGAAGGTCACCAAATGCAGTTCGGTTTTCCTCTCATATAGCTAATACTCTAGAGAAGTTTGTGCAATTAAAAGTAAAAATTCAACTTTACTGTCACCAGTGTTGGGAAACAAAAGGTGTGACAGCAACCTGCAGGGAATTGTGTTTGAAGCTGGGAAAAGCCTTGGTATTTTATCCTCATTATTTTACTCAGGGAGATTAATTGCATTATGAGGCATTATTTTACTGTGAGACTATTCCTGCCAAGCCCATCTGTGGCTGCATCCAGGCTGCTGCCTTGAAACCTTCTCTTAGGCCTTGATATTGCAAATCATTAAGTGTGTGTTAATCATGTGGGAAATCCTGTTGAAACCACTTGTCTGGCAGGTGTGAGGCATGTTGGGGGTTCACATGCTGAACCTCCAGTTTTGGTGTAAAATTTCCTTTGTCTCCACCCTTTTGGGGTATTTCAGGGTTATTGTATCCTGGATTGGGTCAGTGGTGGGTTTATAGGGGGGTGGTGACCAGAAAACCTCAGCAACGAGGGTGTTGATACAAGACTTTCTGCTTAGTAGGTAATTAACTATTGCTCTTGTTATGCTTAATTCTTGATCCAGTGTTAAATGGTAAAGAGCCACTGGTTTTCACTGATTTCCAGATTAATATTTGTGCTTTGATTTCTTTTAATTAATTAACCCAAGATGGGAAAGATGGGCTGATGGAGCAAGTATATGCAGAGATTGTATGTGAGAATTTAAAATGTCACCTTGAAGAGATCCTCCACTTTCAGAAGAGCTTAGTCCTCACCCAAACCAGGTGCTACTGTACTTTCTGAAGGGAGCAGAACAAATGAAACCCCCGTGCCCTGGGAGATGGGCAGGTGAGGGTAGCTGGTGGCAGTGCATTTCTATTCACTCAAGTCCAAAGTTTCCTTGGCTGCTGATTTCATTGGATTTTAGACATGGGAGTGGGTCAAGATTTGGATGGGAAACCTCTGAGGGAATCTCCAACACTGCATTAAGCATGTGGCTTCCTATAACATCAAATGTGAGGGAATGGATAGGATGGGTGACTGAAATAGGGCAGGGTTAGATCAGACCTGAGGAAGAAATTCTTCCCTCTGAGGGTGGGGAGGCCCTGGCACAGGGTGCCCAGAGAGGCTGTGGAAGCCCCTGGATCCCTGGCAGTGTTCAAGGCCAGGTTGGATGGGGTTTTGGGCACCCTGGGCTGGTGAAGGTGTCCCTGCCCATGACAGGAGGTTGGGACTGGATGATCTTTGAGGTCCCTTCCCACCCAAACCAGTCTGGGATTTTAGGATTAAACTTGCACTGTTGCATTGAAAAGAAATAATTTTTAAAATGTGAACTCTTTGGATTATTAAACCATGAGAGTTCAGGAAATAGTGCAGAGAGGCAGAGTATCCACAGGCTGTAGAGAAGAGCTTTTCTCCCAGGTAGGGCTGGCTGGACATCCGAGTAGAGCTCAGGGGTAGCTGGAGTTGAAATGTCCCAAGTCTGCCAGTCTGTAGTGTCCAGGCTCCTTTCCCACTGCTTCTTCACTAATATCCATACATGGTTAAACAAAACTTTACACTGTATTGTAAATAAATTAGGATGGCCAATATTAAAATGTACATTTTACAAAGAGCAGTGGCAAGGTAAGGGCTACCTTTGCAGGGTGGATTTTACTACCCAGATGCCATTCTTTGGCTGTGGGGTGGCTGTTTTACCTCCTGTCCCCAGTTCTGGCCATGGTTCATTTATTACCCATTGGATGCTTTTATCTGGAGCATGATGAGTCCTCGCTGCAGCACAATGTTCAAGTGGGAACAGCAGCAAGCAGTGGGGCACACCAACCTGTGAGGGTCTACCTGGAGCTGGAATAGGCCATTGGCCTCTGTCCCATCTCCACAGCACCTTTGTACAGCTTATACAACCTCAGAAAAGAAACATGGGTTTCTTTATGCTTCCCTGCTTGATTTACTTTCTTTGGCTTGTGGTTTTCCTTCTATTTTTGAGGTGGAAGAAGCTGACACCTCAGTTAGAGTGTCCTGTTAACTGTGATTTGAGCTCTTCCAGTGAAAAGCACTGTACAAATATTATTGCTTGGCAAATGAACCAAATAAAAAAAGTCTGTTTTGAAAGTAATTTACAGAAAGTAGATTTACAAAGTCCACGGGCTGCCTATTTCAAAATGACACGTGTGATTTCTCCAAGTGTGTTTCCATAGGGATTGCCCAGGGAGGATGCACATTTCCCATTGCATCTCCTCATGGATGGGATGCAGACCACCAAATGGACAGCTGAAACCTCTCTGCACAAGGACAGCTTCCCAGATGTAGTTCTCTTTAGTACCAAGTTGTGCAAACACCACAGAAGAAACAAGAGGCACATTTTGTGTCTTAGTTGCAGTTGTAGTAGTATTAACTTGACCTTTCTTTCTTTGAAAAGTAAATCCTCATCTTCCTCAGGATTGTTAGAGAAATCTAGCAAAGAGCTCTGATTTAGGAGCAGATTTTGGCTTTTTGATCTTCTCAGATCTCAGAAATGCCCATTATTTTGACAGTAATTGAGACAACAGAGAGGAACAAGCCAAGACCCTGCACATTTTCTTGCTGAAAGATGCTGAAGTATTCTTTGTAGACACTTTTGAATTATATCCATGAATTATGTCAGTGGAACTAACAATTATTCTCAGTATATCTCACTTCTGTCAGAGGTACTTGAATAAATTTTATAGCTGGATGCATTTAAAAATACTTAGTAACACTTATATAAGTGTTGGAAATAAAGATGTGGGTAATAGGTTATAATTTCCTCTCATTTCAAACATGTATCATTTGTAAATACCCCATAGAAGGGACTGCAGTGAATACAGCATTTGCAAATGAAACATTTGTGCCAGAACTCAGGGTATGATGATGCCTGTAAATTCATTTTCCTGAGCAAGCTGCTTTAGGACTCTTGCTGTAGAAATGACATAGGATGCTTGGCTGGCTAGTTGCTATATTTTATCTTGATCATTCCATTTGTGTCCATCACCCATTGTTTGCTGCTTATTGGCCAAACCCTGTTTTGGCAGCAGGATTATTTATTTATTCAGGAGCATCTCTGGATCAGAGGGTCAGCAAGGAGTTAATTTTCAGCAATCTTCAGTGATCCAACAGGACATTGGTGCTGCTATTACCTTGGTTTTGAAAGAAATGATGAGCAAAGAGTGATATAAAAAATAAATATCCATTTTCTGGGGATTTTTGAATGACCCCATTGCTTCAGAGAAAGCAGCAGAGCGCTGCTGCAGTGTGTTTGAGCTGGAGCCTGCAGTCAGGGAGTATGGGACCTCTGAAATGAAAAGAAAGCAGCACCCTTTGAAGGGCCAGGAGTGAAAAGTTGGGTTTCAGCAACTTCTAATTCCAAACTCATGCCTTCAGGGTGAAATCCAACTCCCAAGCCCATAAACTAGGTTGGTGGGGTTTTTTTTTTTTTAGATCCTTTTGTCTCCTAAATGACACCACAAGCTTCACCTCTAGGACTAATGCAACACTTGCAAGCTAATATTTTATTTCATTTTCCTTCAGCCACAGCTGGGCTCACCTGGATTGGGGTCAGACAGGAAGAAGCATGGATTTTTCCATGCTGTAATGTTATTTTTGACTCACAGAAGCACAGTGGGAAGTATGTCATCCTTTGACAAACCACTTGCTCACAGCCAGGGCTGGGGTAGACTCCTGTTTGAATGGTCTGTGCTGGTTTGCTAAGCTATGGGGCTGTTGGCCATCATTAAGAGAATCATTAAGGTTGGAAAAGACCCCCAAGGTCACCTAGTCCAACCATCCCTCTACCACCTATATTACTAAACCATGTCCCTAAGTTCCTCATTCAACCTGTCCTTAAACACCCCAAGGGACATTAACATAGAGTTTAACTGGGCTGAGAAGCTGTAAAACGTTATCAGAAATTGAGATAAGGAAAAAAATAAAGCAAACTTGTTCACTAGTTCCAGTAGTCAAGCACAATATTGTGAAATGTTCACCTTGATGAACAGTGGGATGCTTGATATAGTTTTGAATTCATTTGGAGTATTTTCTTGGTCCAAGCAGGATGCTCTCTGGAATAACAAGTGTTAGACACAAAGGAAACTGTGTGAAACCTCATCTAAACTATTTAACAGTAGTGTTATTTTGTTCCTCCTAAGTCAAACAAACCAGTCAAATTGTTTATTTTTGACCTATGCAGAAGTGGATGCCAAATATGGTTCAAACCTTTTGTTTACACCAAGAATCTCTCCTCTGCAAGACTCGCTGCAGAAAGCAAAGCCTTTGAGCTGGGCTCCAGTACAGCGTAGCCCAACCGGTTTGTCTGAGCTGCAGGTTTGGATTTGATCTTGGCTTGGTGAGACTTTGGCTTTCACAGCAGGCCAGTTGCTTCCCACGCTGCACTTGATGTTTATTCCTCATGATCTTGTTGAAATTTTCTTGTTTCCTCCTTGTCCATTAAGGGTTTTTTTAAAAAAATTATTCACCTGGATAAGGTTACACAGGGCTAATTTAAGCCTTTTACTAGAAATGTTGCTATAAAGCCATGGAGGAACCACACCTGCTCTTGTAGGAGAGAAACACTGAAGACAATGCCAGACTTCAAGACTAAAATTCAACCTGTGCTGTATTGTCTCCATCTGATCTCACACCAATATTGTCCTTGAAATAGCTCTTCTCCTCTCAGCTTGCATTTTGCTAGGTCAAACAAGCTGTCCTCTCTCAGTCTTCCCTTGTGTTATGTGTTCTCCATTGCTTCAGTGATCATTGTCCTCTGCATCTTTGCTGGAAATCATTTCTCTGAGGTGTGGCTAAAGCTGTATTGTCTCCATCTGAATCAGAGACTTGTACAGCAGCATCTCCTTCTGTGGAGGGGTCTTCCTGGATATTTTTTAACATTGCATTTTTCTGTTTCCTGTTGGTTACCTTCCCTTTGGCAGACTCAAATCTCTTTTGTCAAGACCTTGAGCTAACAGCAGAATTTTTCCCCTTCCTCCTCTCCCTCCACTTCTTCTTCTGATGACCTTGTTCATTCTCTGCACCACGAAGCTCCATCCTGGTCCTAGTGCTGCAGTCTTCAGAGTCATTCCTCTTTCCCTGTGTGGTACTTAGTTTTTCAATAAATACTTGGGACAGGGGTTTCAGCTGGCAGATGACATGGCAGAGCAGAATCTGCCACAAAGCCTGACTGAATGAGTGCCCTGGTTGTTGTTGGGTTCAGGAGAAGCAGTGGGTGACCTCCTCAGGATGGGGCAGATGACTTACCCTACTCTGGGACCAAGTCAGGCCAGCACATGCTGTTTCACTTGAGTGTGATGGTCCTGAGTTATTTAACTGAATCATTTCTGCAATGGATGTTCTCATGAATTTCCTCTCAGTGACTGCTGCTACAGTCAGCCAGGCTGGTTAGCTGGAGGTGAAACGGGTCTCCTCCTGACAATATGCTGTCAGACAGCTTAGGTGTGGGTTCCTTGTATATATTCATAGAATCCCAGAATCTCCTGATCTGGGAGGGACCCACGAGGATCCTCAGCCCAACCCCTGGCTCCACACAGGAGCAGCCAGGTCAGAGCAGGGCACTGAGCGCATCGTCCAGACGCTGCTTGAGCTCAGNTCTTCTCCAGGCTCAACAAACCAAGGGGTTTCATTCTAAAGATATTAAAGGAGTTCACAAGGATTGGCCAAGTGTTTTGTAGGACCAGATGATAAGGCTGATAAAAATGGGCAAAGTTTTAGGTGTGCTGGTCCATTTATTTCAGTTCCAACCAGTTTAGTTGGTCTAACAAGAAGATACACCTCCTTACACGCTTGGATTCTCTTGTACCCTGGTAACTTCTTGGTATTCATGTGAAATGCATATATTTTTAATGTGAATGATCAACCTTGCCTGTCTATCTCTGGTAAAATCTACCAACCCAGTGTTTACTCAACCTTTGAAATACATCTTTTGAGGTATTACCTGCTACAGCCGTTCAGCTCATTGCTGAGCTCATTTTCTCTGGGGTTAATGAGAGCAAATCCTTTGAACTCACTAGTTATTTCTGTCTGATTTGGTGCAGGGCTCACTCTAACTGCCTCTTCAGTGAAATTGGTTATATAAATTATCAAGGGTTAGACTATGAAGAAGTTTGATTAAGTTAATTAGAAATTCAGAACTTGGCCTTTGGCCAAAATGTAATTTTCTTTCCTTAAGCCCAATTTGAAATGCAATCTTACTGCGGGTTTTCATCCAAAAAGTCACAATTTTTCTTAGCTCTTACTTTCTACTGTTTAGCAAATGTATAGAAGTGTTTAAATAAGAAACTTGAGCAGGGATGAGCTCTGAAATCAGGGTGGGGATTGTTCACCTAGTTGTACAGCAGATGGCTGCCTTTGGTGGGTGTTTATCATGGGATGTGGGTTAGCTTAGGACAGATCCAGACGTCCTAATCCTGGGGTGGGTGATAGATGAGGGTCCAGTGTCTGTGCTGGTACCAGTGCTGGGTTGTGGATCTGCCATGGGCATCTGTGTATCTGCACATCTGTGCTGCTTTTTTATCCCTAGTGTGGTCTTGCTCCAGACAGGGTGTCTCCCACAAAAGAAGCCTGGGCTGGGGTCAGAGGACAGTGTGAGCCAGGGACCATTCTCAGGATAGACCATCAGCCTGGGCTACCCCAGTCTCCAAACTGCTTCCAGCTTTGGGGTTACCAGGCAACTCTGAGGTCTTCAACCATCCTTTCTCACAGCTACACCTGAACACACCCATGTCTCCATGAGGCTGACCACTGTTCATACCTCTGAGACACTGCAACCCTGAGCTGGCAACACATCCCCACTCTGGGCTGATGGAAAAATCCAAGTTGTGGAGAAACATGGTTTTCCAAACCCAGTGAGTGAGGAAGCCATAGAGTCACAGAATCATTGGGGTTGCACTGGAGCTCTAGAGATCATCTTATTCATCCCCTGTCCCATCCTTGCTGCTGTGTCAGAAATATGTTTGCCACTGACAGCAGAATTTGCATATAAACCCCCAGAGAGGTTTGGGTAGTGGCTGGGTCTCTTTTGATCTCCAGGTGAAGGTTCTGCCCCGGGGTGCTGCTCCTTGGCAGGCTGCATCTCTGCAGCGGTGCAGTGCTGGCGCAGGCTGGGAGGCTGAACAACGCGAGGGGATGGAAAAGCAAACGCTGCACAACTTGCAGGTCTGTGTGCTGGCTCTTGCTCTTCAGCAACAGAAGATAAACACACTGGCCTGCTGGGATTTAAAAAAGAGGAAAAAAAAAACAAAAAAACCAACAACAAAACCACCCAAAACCTGAACTGTTTAAAGGGCCAGGCTTTTCCAGAAAAGCTAAAATCTTCCTTTTTAAAGCTAAATCTTCCTTGGTGGTGGCTCTTTGGGATAAATGACAATTCCAGACCCAACTGAGACAACTTGGCCCATCTGGGACAGCACTTGCAGCCAAGAGGTCCCAGACAGAACCTGAAGACTCTTTTCCTTGTAACCCAAAAGATGACTCTCTACACTGCTTACCCTGCCCATGCTCTGCCTGGCAGACGATCCCCTGCTAACACAGCCAGGTGTCATTAACATCTGCAGTGCAGTTTTGATGTTCACAGGGGAAAGTGCCACCAAAACAAAGGACTTTGTTGGCACTTCTTTTAGTCATTGTGATGTTGAATCCAAGATGAGAGACCAGTATTCCTGGTGAGACAGGGCAGTGGGGGTGGAAAGGGGTGTAGAGCCCCAGGTGCTGCAAGGCTGTCTGACATCTCTCATGCTTAAACCCCTTTTGGGACATGAAAACAATACTCTCACTATTCCACCTGAATGATTCTGTAATCACCCCTGGCCTTCATTTTATTCTTCTGCCCATTCACTATTTTAATTATGATATTTTTTTTTATTATTTTTTATCTCCCTGA
Source organism: Heliornis fulica (assembly GCA_013399135.1). Classification (NCBI taxonomy): domain Eukaryota; kingdom Metazoa; phylum Chordata; class Aves; order Gruiformes; family Heliornithidae; genus Heliornis; species Heliornis fulica. The sequence goes on along the minus strand of VXBZ01004564.1, from coordinate 645,937 downwards.
GCAGTAAAACCTCTTGGATTTTGCCTTTCGGTTCAGTTATTTCGGGAACTCATTAAATGCCCAAGTCACGTGTTCGGTATTAGAAAGTGAAAACAACATTCTCTGGCTGTGCCATGGGAGAGGCTTCGTGGTGAATTACCGGAGTTAAGTAGTCACTTAACAGCTTGAGGCTCCTCTAACATTAGGCAGGGACTTTTTAGCCCTTTAATGCACGGCAGATTACGATGGTTCCTATCCGGAGTGGTACGAAGTTATTGTCTGTGGTTGGTTTAATATGGATCCTCACAGAGGGATAAGACACACTCCTGTATGTGCTGTAGAGGAATTAGGTATTCTCTGTTTGATGAGGATGGGCAGTGATTTAAAAGAAGGGAGGGGAAACCTCTCTGGACAATAAGCAAACCCCATCCTACCGCTTAGCTGCACTTAGAGCTCTTGTCACAGACTCACAGACTGCTCTGGGTTGGGTGGGACCCCAAGAATCATCGAGTTTCACCCCCTCTGCCACCACTTATCGGATGCAAATCTTTACTTACTGTAACCAAAACATTAATGAAGCCATCAGCAAGATGTTCTCCCTTGCTCTGACAGATGTTGAGTAAATCACAGCAACTCTGTGCAACATAAACATTACAGCTGGGGGGATGTGACCAGCAGTCCCAAGGACACTTGTCCTGTCGTGGTCACATGTGTGCAGGAGCTCTGCCTTCGGCTGGCCCAGGGGATTTGGTGGTGGGTGGAGTAAGGATAACCCTGTTCCTCTGTGAGGTTGGAAGAGGTTATGTGGACTGGTATTTCAGAAACAATCTTCTAATAAAATTAATTATTGACATCATAAATCACAGACTGGTCTGGGTTGGAAGGGACCCCAAGAACCATCAAGTTCCAACCCCCTGCCACAGGCAGGGCCACCAACCTCCAGGCCTGCAGCTAGACAAGGTTGCCCAGGGCCCCATCCAACCTGCCTTGAACCCCTCCAGGCTTGGGGCATCCCCCACCTCTCTGGGTAACCTGTCTAAAAGGATTCCAGCTAGAACAGAAGTTGAATCACAACGTGGTTCATCAAACTTCAGATTCCACTGTAGTGTCATACCTAAACCAAGAATTTCTTCTGAAGAGTCAGATTCCTCTCATCCCTCTGCTCCCAACAGCTGAGACCATGAAACCTGAAGCATAACCCAGGGTGCTGAAGAACCACATAACTTGTCCCAAGAAGCATCACAGCCCATGGTGAGACAGCGGAGATGAGGAATCAATACTGCAGGGCTCTGCCTCACCGGGAGCGACGGGGAGTTAATGCCTGTGTCCCTGCATGTCACTGTGGGTGATAGATGCTGAAGTGGAAGATATTGCTGTCTAGTGACCGAAACAAAAACATGAGAACAAGACTATTCACTCATGAGCTTTTATGGCTGTCCTCTCTGTGCCTCGGTATTCTTCACAGCACAATGGCAGGTTGTATTTTTTTTTATACCAGTTGCTCAGTTAATTGGGCAAAAATGTGTCTGAGCTGAGAAGTACCAGGCTGTGAGCACACCAAAAAAAGCTGAGAGGCAAAACTATCAGGAATATCAACTGCTTTTTAATCTGAAACTTAAATCTTTTGGGATTTGCTTATCACTTCTTATTGGGTGATAAGTTTGGAATACAGAACTAGCTAGAAATAATAATCCAACTATTTGCAGATGTTTGTTCTTACTTAATATGTGTCCATTCTGGGTGTACAGAAATGCTTAGGGATTGTGGGTGAGGGTGTGGAGGGGAGAGTGTGTGTGGTGTTAGAGATACAGAGGTTTCCATCCCCATCAAACCCCATCCACAGGTTTTTGTACTTTTTGTGAGGAGGCTTGGCTTAGTTTTTGGTTTTTTGAATAAGTTTAAAGAAAAAGTCCATGGCACTGTCCACCCTGACTGGGCTGCTGGACTGAAGAGACAGCAGCTCCCTGAGATAAAAACCCAGCTGTGAACAGCAACCAGACAACCCTCAGCACCTCATCTTTCCCATCCTGCTCCCCACTCTGCTCCTGTGCTAAATTTCAGCGAGAAGCACAGACACTGAGAAGAGATGGATGAAAATCCAGCTGCTGGGTTATGGCACAGACACTCGGGGCTCTGACAGCACTCTCAGCCCTAGGGCCTGTTCCCCTGGTTACAACTCATCCCTCTGCCTGCTGTTATCTTCTGCATCTTCCTAAGCCACAGGATGTAACCCAGATGCAAAGCACTGTGGGAGTGGGAATCCTGTTTGGTTTGCTGCATTAGGCCCCAGGAAGGCAGTGGCTGCAGAGGACATGAAACCAAAACCTTCTTGTCTTTATTAGTTATTAAAAAGTGTGGGAAGAAAAACAGAGGAACAACCACCATACTGTGCCTTTTTCATCACAAGAGCATTAGCGAAGCGAGCAAGTAGAAGGAAGAAATGCGACTTTCTGCTTCTAATTGTGAAGGTTTGATACAGATTTAAAAAGAAAAAAAAAAGGAGTCTCACCTGCCTCGTGGTCACTTTTCACAGGAGGATGCCCATTAAATGTCAGGACCATGAATTCCCACATAAGGAGCCCAGACTCATCCTGCTGAGTGACGTGCACTGCGTGGACGTCACTGCAGATGGACACCGGGCAGTGCGTGGGGGAAAGGGCACTCTGCCTTCTGTTCCCAAACATTCCCCAGTTCTGGACAAGCTCCAAGATGATCCCTGTACCTGTGTCCTTCCCACCTCACTGCTCAGGGTTGAGGCAGCTTAGTATTACACTAAGATAAGTATGCACAAGGTAGTTTCGAAGCGAAGTTTTGCGTGGTATTTATTTTTTCCATTGTTATTTCATGGGAGAAAAAGAGGGAGGAATGAGGTATGGGCTATCTGTGATCTCTAAAATCAGTAGCTGGCTGCACCAGCAGCAAGTCCTGCCTTAAAAGCAACAAAGAAAGAGTGAAAAAGGCACAGAGCTGAGAGCTTCACTCCTTTCTCTGTCCCATCTCTCCACTCTTGTGATGACTTTTCAGTGACCACAACCTTTGCTCTCTCCTTGGACACGCAGCAGGATGGTCTAGAAGTCGTGTTAGTTCCCAGCAGGACTGGCTCCACCCTAATTAATAAGCCCTGCAGAACTTATTAGCTCAGGTTTTGTGGAGTGTGTTGCCCCTAATGAGGGTGTCCTTCGCTGTGTGGGGAGCAGTGAATTAACACCCATCAGGGATGGGGTTTCCCAGGTTTCAGACCCTGCTCAGAACGTGAAGATGTGGATGATTTTTATGGCAGATCTTTGGGGAGTGCTTCCCATTGTTAATGTTGATTTATAATGATTTTCAAATGGCTGGGGACAGGTCAGAACACTGGAGAAAACTTGAATTTGTATCTTTGTTTAAAAAAAAGGAGGGTGTTAAGAAAGTGTGAAGGTAACAGGTAGAAAGCACTCACGTGCATGCTGCTTTCTGCAAGAAAGGGTGATGCAACCTCCTATGAAAACCTATGAGAAGGATTAAAACCTGGTTAGCTAACTGGTTTCTGGGCAGTTGTGTTGAGTTCTGCTTCTTGGGGGGTGTCAGGTTGTTGTGGTTTTGCTGCAACTTCTGTGCTGCCTTCTGGGATGTGGTGGAAGGTTCTCCTAGAATTTGTGTGGGGTCAGGGGGAAGCTGGAAGACTGTAAGTGAAGAACGTGCCTTGAAACAGGGAGTTGAGATACCTCTTACCTACCCTTGTGTAGATAAGGGTGGCATGGCCTGAAAGAGCAATACTGGAGCCAATAATGAGTAAGAAGTCAACTTCTCCAACTGTTGGCCCATTTTGTGGCTTCACTTTGAAGTTTCAGAGGAAATGAAAACAAGACTCTGGCTTTGCTCAGCTTATCTCAGTGAGGAGTGACTAAGTGCCCAGACTTGGAACAGAAGCCAGGTAACTGCAAGCTGGTGATGATGTTCACCTCACAGTTTAGCCATAGAGATATAGCCACCATAGGCAATTTTTAAGCTGATTGTACGTTTTCCCAAAGAAAGTCTCTTGTTCAAATAGGATTTTATGCTGAGCAGAGTGATGTTTTTCAGGAGGTTGGACATTATCTGAGGCTTCCAATCACTGGCTGCTCAGCATCTCATAACAAGGTGATGATTGCTCCAGTTTTGGTACCAGTCAAGGGTTTAGATGTCAGCTTGACAGACTTCAATAAACTCTACCGTGCTTTCTTAGCACAGCTATTTTTGCATGTGAGTCAGTGGTGTGGAAAGTGAAGCCCGTGAAGACAAGTCACTTCTCAAGGTCTGAGTGTAGATAGATTGTGTGAAGATCTGGGCTCATGCCAGCCTGATGACATTGGCAGGACCACTATGCCAATGTGAGGGCACCACTCCAATAGTTCCATTAACTCACCCAGGTTCTTCTGCGTGGAGCTGCATGGCACCTCACAGACCTACCACGGCGGATTTGGGACATCTGTCATGTCTGGACGATGCACTCAGTGCCCTGCTCTGACTTGGCTGGTTCTGTGTGGAGCCAGGGGTTGGACTGATGGTCCTGATGGGTCCCTTCCAGCTCAGGAGACCCCAGGATTCTATGATTCTACGTGACACTCAGGCTAACATAGGCGATTAAATGCCTTGTTGTCTGGCTTCTTGTTGAAATCTGGAAAGAAAAGAACCACGTGAAGAACTCTCCTGTGGATCTGGACTGAGAGTGGTTTTTGGCTTAATAGCCTGATTATCTCACTTTCCTCCCTCTTGCTGCACTTGTTTTAATGCCTACAGTGACACACAGTGGTGATGAGTTTCTGCTGTGTCAAAGCACTTGCCTGGACACAGGAAGGTAGAGGACCTTGTAGATGGTTGCAGTGGTGACCACCAAGTTGCAGGAGCACACTGGGCTGGATCTGTCTGCTGGTATGGCTGGCTTACCATATCACAACCTGCTGCCAGATAAAGAAGTTTCAGAGCTTTTTACTCTTCCATCCAGTATATTGCCCATTTACTGCTGAGTTTTTTCATGATCAGTAGAGAACCGTGGGTTTCATAAGCTGATTTGTACCATAAATGCCAAACTCAAATCCTCTTTATTTTTTATGACAATGCAATATTTCTTTTTAATCCTTGTGTAAGCAGCTGCAAAACAAAAGTTAGCTTTCACATGTCATGTTTCTCCTGTTCCTTATGTTCCCATTGTGCTAAAGACCCTGACAGGAAAGGATGGCTCAGCTGCTCCTTAGGAGAACGTTTATCCAGCATCATTGGATGTGTCTGACTTTAATTTCCAGACAATGTGTTTGTAGGGGACTTAAAGAACAGTTTTTATCAGGATTATTCCATTCTGATATTCCCTTGCTCCATTTTCCATGAAGATTTTGGGGTTTTTTTACCCCTAATTTGAGAAGGAAAATGATCAGATGATGAGAAGTCCTGGGCTGTCTTCCTACTTGAGCTGTTACTCCATGCTTCATGGCTCCAGGCAAGCCCCTACTTCCACATCCCAGCTTCTCCAGTTATTTGAGCCATAAAAAAAATGCTGATATGTCTTGTTTGAGGTGGTGGTGGTGGTGGTAGCTGGAAACAAATGCACTTTGAAAGTGGTTGAAAAAAAAAACCCCAAGCATCTATTTGCCAGGCATTGTCAGCTGTGATACCTGTGGTGTGACTGGAGCTGCACCCACGGGGGGATAGTGCTGGTGTGGGGGGTGGGGGAGGTTAGTGTGGCCCCCCAGCATGGCTGGCGAGGAGGAAGGTGGCTCCGTGGAGCAGAGCAGATGTGCTGGGTCTCTGTCATCCATCAAATGCTTCTTGCTGGCAGCACAACGCACCCCTGTGGGCCAAGGTCAAGTTGCTGGCAGCCTGCATCCCTCCGGAGCTGAGCCCAAGTGGCATAACCCCCCCCTCCCCCAAAAGAAACCCCACCAACCTCCCTTT
>VXBZ01004564.1:596749-638318 GCA_013399135.1 Heliornis fulica | reverse complement strand
CCCGGGTGTGGGGGGGGGATGCTGGGTGACCGTGTCCAGGCCCTTCTTCCCATCCTGCTTTTATACTAAGCAGCTGCTACTTGATGCTACAGCGTGTATAAACACATTAAAAATATATATATATAACATTTCCAGTCCTCCTTTAAACATCTAAATCCCGGCTGATGGCTGAATCCCTTCTGCCTGCACAAAGCCTGGGCACCGGCTTTTCTCTTCCACCCTTATTTTATCCGCTGACACTGGGGTATTACCCCGGGGATGTTTGCCCTTCGCTGGGGACCTCCTGCATCCCCCCTCCCCCGTGCTGGTGGGCTGCGGGGGCAGGTGGAGGCATCCGCAGCCGCCGTTGAGCAGCTCCATGCGGTACCTGGCCGCCCGCTCTCGCTCAGCACCAGGTTTTCTGCCGTGTTCCCAAAGCCTGAGCTTGCAGCAAGGGACTGCAGTGGCCTCTCCGAGGGCCCAATCCTGCCCTCGCTGGGATCACCCAGCTCCTTCGGCTGTGTGAACCTCCGAGGGCAGCAATTAGCCCTTTGTCTGGAAGTTTGTGTTTGTATCTCCGGGTGTTTAGGTGATACGTTTCTTTCTCTGCGTGCATGGAAGATTATTTGCAGGGGTTTCTTTGCCTGACTGTTGAGGAAAAAAGTTTACCCCAATTAATTGTGTGAGCTGAGGGTGGGCAGTACATGAAATAAAATACTTTTTATATATATATACAACCCCTTCAGTCTTCCTAGAAAGAGAATTTGGGAGTATTTGACCTGAGAGATAAAAAAGTAATCAAAACTGAATGTGCAGTCTGGCCTGTGCCCCCCTTGGAAGATAATTTGTAATTAGGAGTTTGATACGGGGTGCGTGCAGGAGAATGTGTTTAAAACAGGCTTGTGAGCCAGCAGAATGGGGATACTCTAAACCTGGGGTTTGGTTGGGCACGGGGCTGCGAGCTCCTCGGGTCCCTTTGCCCTCCTACTCTGCCAGACATGGCAAACCCCAACGGTGCTGGGTGCTGATGACCCCCAGCCTTGTGTTTTGGGGTGCCATGGGAACAGCTGGTTCCCCAAACCTGGTGCTTCCTCGTGCCGAGCCAGCGATGCTCGGCTTGTGCTGGGGCTGCGTGGTCCTACAGGGACGGGACTTTCTGGTTGTCACACAGCACGATGAAGGAGTGTGCCCAGTGCTGCTGCTTTTCTCTTTTTTTGGTGATTGAAAAATCCTCCCAGCTGCAACAAAATGCAGGGGGAGCCTGGTCACATGCATCGGTCTTTATTTCTTCCTCCTTTTGGCCAGCCGGTTTGCTTGGTGGGATTTCAGCAAAGCAAATGCTGTGTGGGAGCTGGTGGCTCGTCTCAGGTCCTGACCTCTCACTCTGCTCAGCCTGGTGGGAAATGTTTTGGATGAGAAACCTCCTGAGAAAGGCCAAGCAGGTGGTGACTGAGGAGGGAGAGGATGGGAAGGTGGCGTTTTTCTTATCAAATCTCCTGTACAGGGCACGTGCTTCTGCTCTGCTGTGTCAGGGGCTGTGATACCCTTCATGCATTGCCTAGCCCAAAACTTCCTCCTGGTCTCAGGGCACAGAGTGTCTTGTCTCTTGCTGGCCCAGAATGCTTCTCCACAGGGATGGTAGCATCTGAGCCCTGCCAGGGGCTGGTTTAGGAGGTCTGATACATTGGGACTGGTGGGAAGCGATGGACCCATGGAGAAAGGGAAGTGAGACTTGTTCTCTGAGGTACCAGAGCCTGGGTTATCCAACTGTATCGTGCTTGCCAAGGATGCTGTTAGTTCTTTTGCTTGAAACAGCTGTAAACCTCCCATAAATGTGTGCAGTGTGCAAGGTCATGGCTTTCAAGTGGCTCTCCAGCATGTTGGCTCATTTCTGGTGAAAGTTGTGGCTGGCCTGTTCGATTGAGATCTGTAAATAGGGCTATTTGCTGGGAATAGAGATAGATATTGATGGGACAAGAAGTTTTACAGACCCTGGAGGAGCACAGGTTCAAGGTGCTTTCAAAGCCACTCCCCATGTACACTTTAATTCTGGATTTCCACCTGACCCTGGGCTGGACCAGCTGTTGCCAGAAATCTGTTATCTCTGTTCATGACGTGGAGCTGGTGGGGAAGGGATGGGTGCTGGTAGAGGAGGAACAGAATTTTGAAATAACCCCATCATTTTTAATTGGACCAGTTTGGAGTGAATCTTATGGTGGTAGGAGCACAAACTACTATGGGCTTATTTGGGGCTAGAAGATATCCTCTTCCTCCAGGTGAAGCTAAACAGCCACAGTGGCTCAGTTAAGGCAGATATATTGTGGGGGTGGGTATGGATGCACCCAGGAGTAGCACATCCCAGCATGCTGATTTATTTGACTGTTTTAAAGGTGCAAGCTATTATCTGATGAGGATCTTAGAAAATATGAGAGGGCTGCTTGTTGCTTACCCATATTTAACCACGCTGCTGACTGTGCTGCAGGAGGGATGTCAGAATTCCCAGCCCGAATCTCTTCATTTGGTTCTTTAAAAAGCACAGAAACTTTTATGCCATGAATGGAAACGTAGCTGCTGTGTGAGTCCTGGATTTGCTCAACTCTGCTCTTGGTGGTTAACTGAGGTTTGAGGGGGGGAGAAAGCAGCGTGGCCTTTTTTGTTCCCATTTAACCTTTCTGTGTCTTACTTCTTCTTCGGTGTGGGAAATGGGGAGGAGGGAAGGAGGGGAGGGGGAAAACCATTTGGCCAAGATCTCAGTGTGAGTCCCTGGCAGATTGAAAATACAAGTAATAAGTTTTGACTCTAAACTCCAACTGCAGACAGCTGCTCTCACTGGTTGGTTTTTATTATTATTATTTAAGATGATTATTTGCTGGGCGGACACCGGNGATAATCCCTGTTGCTGCATGTGTGTTGTTGCACTGGTGATCCTTGCTGGGGAGAGGCAGGAGCAGCCCCAGGTCCTGGGGTCAGGGGTGCTGTGCTGGGGTCTGGGCTGTTTGGAGGTGAACTTGTGACTGGCTGATGAGTTGAATAATTAAACGCGGCACGTTGCGTGCGGCGTGGCCAGCTCAGGCTCTCAGAGGACGCGTGTGAAAACCCTCGTGGCTGAGGGACACGGGATGCTGCTGGCCTCCCTTGGGAGCAGAGGGAGGGGGAGCCCCAGAAATAGCTGCTGGAATGGTCCCCAGGAGGAGCCCAGCTGCTGGTCCCAGCCTGGGGTTGGTGTGGATGGGTTGTGGGTGACCCAGGATGCCCTAGTGACCCTGACCACAAGGGTCCTGACTGATCTGTCTCTCCCTGTGGCTGGGAGAGGAGGATCCCACAGCCCTGCTGCTCCAGGGCTACTCCCAAGCTCCTTGCATGGGAATCTCATGGGACTTGAGGTCATCAGATGGGTTGTCCACCCTCTGAGCAGCCAGATTTTCAGTGCTGGGAGAGATTGTCCCTTCTCGCTTCTTCTCCCATTTTCTGTCTTGTCACCTGGCAGCATTTAATGGGCATCTTTGACAGGAGCTTGATAAATAAAATCTAGTGGTCCAGACCATGGGTGCTGGACCCTCCTCTGTGTCCCTGGAAGAAGGGGCTGGTGCTGCTGCTGGCTTGTGGCCCTGGTTTGGGGGATGCCAGCAAAAAAAACCCCACCCTAGTAAACTCTGATGTAACAAGTGATCTGCTGGAAATAAGTCACTGTGGAATTTGTCATGCTGTGAAAGTGTGAGTAAGGAAGGTGAAGGCCACTCATGATGACGTCAGGGATGATCTCAGAGTCCTTCAACATACACCTCTGCTACAAACAAACCTTCTAATCCAGATTTGTGGGGGTTCTTTTTTTGCCTTTAGAGTTTAAGCCTATTTTTTTATCTACCAATGGGTGTTACTGCTGAATGATGGATTAGAAATCAAAAGGTTTAATATGTTTGAAACAATCAAAGGCAAGAATTGATAGAGGTGCTATCACAGCCTTTTAAATAGGTGCTCATGTGTGGCAAAGCAGAATCCTGGGACGAGCTCAGCTGCACAAGCATCACCCTGGTCCTTCCCTGGTCCCTGGGACCCACATCCACCCTATGTCATCAGTGTTCCAAAGGCATTTCCAGTCCTCACCAGCCAGTTCCCCTTTGCCTGCATGTGTCAAAAACAAATCTATCCTCCCTCACCTCTCTCCTCAGGGCCTTTACCTGATTTTGTGTTGGTTACTGAATTAATTGCCATCCTGTAGGTTGCTGGCATGTTCCCATTCACCCTGGTTTTGGTTGCTTTAACTCATATTTTCAGTTATTTTTGTTTATGTGGTCTCGGCATCATGGTGAGTTTTATGGGAGAGTGAAAACTGCTGAGCCAAACAGGGTGTTTGGCTTTTAATGGCTGTTCAAAAGCAGCTTGGCCAGGTTTCTTCTGAAAACTCTTTGCTGCAGTGAATCTGGTGCTAGAAACGCTGGGTCAGGGAGGGATATCTCCAGCAAGCACAGGCATCGTCTCCCTTACTCCTCGGTGTGTTTGATTAGAACTTTAATTCATCAGACAGCAATTTTATGCAGTAGAAAAAAAAAATAACCTGCTGCCTGGCAAGTGAAGGACATGTACTGTGCACCTCCAGCAGATTGAGGGAAAATATTTATAGAGTGGCTTCATGTCTCCAAACAAGATGTGGTGCCGTGCCAGGAGCAAGCGGTGAGTAAGGTGATGGTGTGGGTCTGACCACCCACTACAGGGAGAGGGGGGGAGGTGGGAATTGATCCTGGGCCAACTTCACCAGGGGTGAGAAGGTGTGTTAGTGCAGCTCAAGGGGTGCAAGGTGCACAGGGGCAGCTGGCAGAGTGTGAACTGCAGCTGGAGAATAAATAGCTGAGGGAATGAGTGGAAGATGTTGCTGTGGTAGATGTTGCTGTGGTAGCCAAGCGAGTTGGGGTTTGGAGGGGTGACTGTGGACCTGGCTTGGTTTATAGCAAGAGTGAAAGTTGTGATTCTTGGGGTAGAAATGGTATTATTCTACTCCTCAGTTACACTATGGATTAAGTGTCAGTAGGATTTTTCCATGGCACCTGGAAGCAAAGAGCCTGGTGAAGGTTGTGCTCCTAAATTGCGTAGCATGTGGGGTTATTTGCCTTCCTCCACCTGATGTCCCTGAAGCCAGGCCCATGGCTGTGCTCTCCCAGTACAGGGGGTGGTTGATGCTACCCAAGGTGTCTCTTGTGGGAGGGACCCTGGCCTAAAGGCAGCTTAAGAGAAGAAAGGCTCCTTGTTCCTGTCTACAGAAATGCATCACCTTGCTAGGCAAAATTTTCCTTCCTTGGCTTCAGCTCCTTGTTGACACCTTGGGCAGTGGCCAGTGCTGGGGGTGTCTGTGGGACATGGGCACCCACCCTGCTGAGCTGACAGCCCTCCAGCCTTCATGGGACCCTGGACTTAGTAGGGATTTCAGGATCCTCTTATAGGGAGTAGATGAGAATGTCCAGAAGGTCATGTCCTTCAGTGAACTGTTCAGCCAGTGACCTTGGACAGCCCAGAGCGGGTGGTGTCCTTGGGGGCCATGAAGCAGAAGGCTGTGGGGATGGGGAAGAGCTCTGTGCCTACTTCACCTCCAAGTGCATTTCCATGCTGTGGTTTCAGCAACCCTTTCTCAACTGGCAGGGATGGACAAGGTAAATAACTGGGTGGTCTGGCAATGTAACTAACAGCAAACTCAGAAACTTCCTGAAAAACTTCCATGGGGAGTACCAGGAGGGGAATTAAATCCTCAGGATAGACAATTTAGCTAAATTTGGCTTATCAATGGACACAGGAATGGGAAAGGCCAGGATGAAGCTACACAAAAGCTCTGTGGTTTGTATGCCCTTAGCTGGCAGGACCCACGTTCTTTCCCCCATTGAAATTTTGGGGTGTAACAGGGGCACGTTCCCTCCTGGGTAAATCAGCTCACTGGTTCCCAGCACTGTCTCCTGGTGGGATGTTATCACTTATAAAGATTTTGCAAATCATACAACAATCCTCAGACAGGGAGGACTCCAAAGAAGCTGCAAATCCACCTGTATCCATAGTTACTCTGCACTTTGTTTCGGGATGCTGTGGATACTTTTGAGGCATGAACCCATCCCAGAGCAGCCTGTTGCTCCTTACAGAAGAGAAGGTTGGGTAAATTGAAAATCAAGAGGTGAATTTTCTTAGCTTACAGTTCATGACAGGTTTCTGTTGCTTCTGCTGCTATTTCTGTCAGTGCTGATGTGTTTGGTTTTTTTCTCAGACATTTGGATTACGCTCAGCGTTTTCCATGGCAAAAAGCTGCTTGGGGACTGACACTGTCTGAAGAGGTGCAGTCCCAAGTTAAAAATTCATATTAGGATAAAATCTTGATTATTGGAAAAAGAAAAGTCAAGTTTTTTGGTTTTCCATGACTGAATAGCCATAAAACTAACTTGGTGTACTCAAAAGTGAACTGCAAAGGTGGAGGGGGAGAGAGGATGCCTACATTGATATCACATGGAGGTTGTGAAGATAAGCAATCAAGAGATGGAATAAGGGAGTGTTAGGTTGAATGTGTAACTGTAACTTCCCTTTGTCTGTAGGGTGTTTATCAGAGGGTGCAATCTTGTGTTATTTACAACTTTCAATAAATAGATCTTTAAGATAAGCTCGATCATGTAATTAAAGACTTTTGACCAGTGGCCAGATGCTCTGTCTTTATGTCTGTGTGAATGAGAGCAGAGGGTGGCTGTGTACCTGTGCTGCCTCTGCTTGGGTGCTGAAAACCAGGCTCTTTGTCCCAGCATAGCTGTTTGCTGCGTTGGTGGGACTGTCCCCTCTGCAGGACAGGAGGGGAAGCTGAAAATTGTCATTTTTTTCAATTGAGAAGTCTCTTGGCTAAAGGAGACTAGATGTGGTTTTGCAACCCTTTATAAAAGGTGTGCCCTCGAGTAGGAGAGTTGCCCTGAATTTCCAGACAGTGATTTGGGAAGGAAATTCAAGCTCCCCAAGGGATGGGTGTTGACTCTGTCCTTGGAGTTGAGTGCTGTGCTCCAGGAGTTGGGGCTGAGCTTTGCTCAGGGCTCCTGGTCTCATTGGTTGGGTTGGGGCCAGTCCCAGGGGTGTCAGGACTGGATCCAGGGTGTGGGGCAGCCCTGACCAACAGCTCCCCCCCGTGCTCTGAAGGAGGGAGATGCTGCAGAGATGAAGCTGGTAAAATGACTCACTGCGGTGGAAAGGGTAGAACTCGGAGGTGAAGGGTTGGAGCAAGGCTCAGGGTGTGCATCTCATGGAGAAAGGGAATTTTGGAGTCTTTGGGGATGTTTTGAGCCCAGCTGGACATGAGGAGGGCTCAAGAAAGCAAGTGCTCCTTGCAGCCAAGACCTCTGCATCTCAGCAGTGTGGGCAATTAGCTGGGCCTGCCCCAAAATGCCAAACATTTACTTGAGTGGCAATGACACTGTGCTGCAAAGATGCAGATGAGAGTGGAAACCATCCTGGTCTCCTGAAGAGCCTTCCTGGCCCTTGTGTGTCCCAGCAGCCCCTGCAATACAGGGTTGCTTGTGGCAAGTAAGTGTGGCTGATGGGCTCTGGCAGTTCCAGCACCACATGAGACCTTGGGCCTCATCCCCAGAGACACCTGCAGGTTTGTGAATGGGTGTGAGCCTAAAAAAGGCATGAAGGGATACTGTACTTTGGGGGTACCAACCTGGACTTCTGTAGGAGTAGACAGGACTTATCCTAGTCCTGACTAGGATACAGGACTAGTAGACAGGAGGAGGGCTCACCACTGCTGGGTGGATGGGTTAACTCCTGTAGTGGAAAGGAGGAGAGGAAAGCTGAGTCTGTCAGGTTTGTGTTTTAGCACACTGTCTGCTGTTTCTGAACAGACTGGAATGGTTCATTAAGTTTTAGTGTAATTTCCTATGGTACCTTCATTTTCTTTTCTTTAAAAGACAATTTTGGGCCCTTTAACTATTGCATGCCACTCCTCAAACTTACTCCAGTAGAAATAATCTGTAGGCTTGTTGCTGACTTTGCCTTTGTGTTGCAAGCACAGTACTTCACTCCTGTTGTACCTATGTCTAAAATCCCTGAAGTGCTACAACTAGCTCCCAACAACCAACCTCTCTTGCTTTTTTGGGGAATGTTTTTTAGCAGTTTAAACCTTTTTAAAACCTTAAAGCTGCATAAGCAGCTTAAACCAGTCTAAAGCCTTAGATCATTTTAAACAGCTTGTGCCAATATAAGGACTTAGATTATCTTAAATACCTTAAACAGATCTAAAGCTTTAGTGAAAGAATTTGGCCAGCCTCAGATTTGGTTGATTATCTGATTGATTAATTGGTTGCATGGGCAGGTTGGTCACCACTGGGTGACTCTGCCCAGTGGCTCTTCACTGGAAGATGCCCTGATTTTGGTCTTCCAATTGCTATACTTGGAATATTTGACATTTTGACATGCAAACACTGCAGTAAAATCTGAATCTGTTACCTGAACTCTGTCCTCCTGCTTAGGTTGTGATCATCTGGAACTTCTGTACATGGCCCTGGGTTATTTTGACTAAATATGTATCTAATTTGCAGCAGAAAATGACTTATATTATACAGGTTGAGGATTTTCAAAGAACCATGAGTGCCTGAACTGCCCTTTGCAGTCTGGATTCTTATAATTGCTCACATAGCTTTGAAATTCCCATCATAAGATGTGGTAGCTTAATTAAACTTCTTAAAAAGTATACCTAAACAGAGGAATGACTTCAGACTTTGACTTAAGGTAATTTTGATGTTCTCTCCTTATTGCCTGCTCCTCACTGCTGCATCCTCATGGTGTTAATGTAAGGTCTGATTTTCCTTTGTTTTGCAAGGGAAAAGCAAAAGTAACTCAGGCTTGAAGAGCTTGGGAGATTTTCAGTTTTCTCCTGTATGAAATTAGACTGAGTTTCACTTCCACACCAGCCAGCCCCAAAAAGCTGAGATATTTCCTTTCCCTTAAAGCTTTTCTGCAAGCTGAAGGAGCAGTAGCCCCAGGAATGTGTTCTTTAGGAGATACACCAATAACACTACAGCCATAAGAAGACACCATGAGGGACATGTTCCATTCCAGCTCCTTATCTGAGGAAAGGAGCTGATGGGTTTCCCTGCTGCTGAAGTCTCAGGTGTGATGTCTTCAGTGCCCTCCTCTGGACACTGGTAGTTTTGTGTCCCTCTTGTCCTGTGGCACCCAAAAACTATATAATGTAGTACAGGAATAATACACCAGATATACTGGAGATGAAAATGTGATGGTTCACAGGAAAGATTGACTTGGAGCAAACCTGGTATCTCCATCCATCAGCCTCATGGGCTCTGCCATGGGCAATGTTTGCTTTTCCATCTGGCCTACTTATCAGTGAGACAGATGCACGCAGATCTCTGACATTGCAAATACTTCAGGGCTTTCATGTCTGAGGACTGTTTTAAGTTGCAAAAAAACTTTTGAAAATGAAGAAAAAGTTTGTTGGGTTTTAGGCACAGCTGTTTTTCCAGACTCGGGTGTTAGATCGCTAACACGGGTTATTCACAGTGCAGCTGCTAATAAGTTCTGGTCTCCTGCGTTTTATTCACTTAATAAATTAATGTATTTATTATTCATAAGGATAGTAGGTGAATGCTTGCTTGAAGGTGAATTGCTTGCTTTCAGCTTGCCAAGCTCTGAATTTTTTTGTAGATAGTATCATTCATGCTTAGAGCGAGAAACCTGCATGCCACCTTAGCATCCCTGGTGGAAAAATCAGGGATTTTACAAAAGGCCTATAATATTTTAAAAACCTAAATCAACAAAACCCAACATAAAATACCTCCAGGAATGTCTGGGGGATACACAGTGCTGGGTATTTTGGTCCAAGCCAGGCTCCCTGGGCAGCTCACCGTGGGTACAGTGCTGTAGTACATCATTAATAAAGTTCCTTTCCTTTCTTAGAATACATGGCCCAAGGAGTTTGGGATTAAGTTTGCTGGAAATGTAAACACCTTGCAGCTGGGGAAACCACAGTTGGGTTGAGGCAGAGCAGAGCAGCCTTTTAAAACTGATATTTTTTTTTCCTTCCTGTTTTCTCTTCCCTTAACCTGGGGACAAGGACTGGGGTTGCTTCCAGGTGTCCTGCAGAGCCCGTGCACCTTCACACCTCCCACTCAGTCCACTTGTGAGCTGGGCAAGGGAAGGGTGAGCACTGGTTTTGGGGCTGGACTGGAGCTGGGCCAGGGAAAGGTGAGCACTGGTTTTTGGGGCTGGACTGGAGCTGGGCAAGGGAAGGGTGAGCACTGGTTTTGGGGCTGGACTGGAGCTGGGCAAGGGAAGGGTGAGCACTGGTTTTGGGGCTGGACTAGAGCTGGGCAAGGGAAGGGTGAGCACTGGTTTTGGGGCTGGACTAGAACTGGGCAAGAGAAGGGTAAGCACTGGTTTTTGGGGCTGGACTAGAGCTGGGCAAGGGAAGGGTGAGCACTGGTTTTTGGGGCTGGACTGGAGCTGGGCAAGAGAAGGATGAGCACTGGTTTTTGGGGCTGGACAGGTGCATTTGTTCCCTCCTGTGGAAACCCATGAAGCACCTGCTTCCTCACTAGTGATGACTTGTTTTACTCAGCCTTGGCCATTTTCCTCTCTTTTTACCCTATGCTACTGGAAGCTCTGGAGTGCTGTGAGCTTGGTGTGCCTCAGAGCAAGAGTTGGGCAGCTGGGCAGGTACAGCACCTCTTACTCACATCTCCCTGTGCAGTGGTCTGGGCCAGTAACAGAAATATTAGAGAAAATTTCCTGGAGCCAATATTAATAGAAAACAAGGTGAAGAGCTTCTTTTTCTTCCCCAGAGATGTTCCCAGTTCTGTCAGTCACTAGGTCTGAGTCCCCCAGTTGCAGAGCCCCACTGTGCAGCACGTAACAGAAACCTGGGGGTATGGATGGACTGAGCCTGGGCAAAGGGGTCTGCAGGCCACAGGGCTTGGACCATTCTTGTCATTGCATCCTGGAGAGAAAGCAGAAATAAGCTGCTTGTCCCACTGCTGGAGACAGGAATAGCCATCCAGCAGTGCCAAAGCAAGGATTAAATAGATCTAATTCCACCAGCGTGGTGCTCGTGGGCTCCTGGTGACCCCCACGTCCCCTTTTCGGCTTTGCTGGGGGCCAACGTGCTGCAAGGCAGGACCTGAAACTGGGAATGAATGCAAATGGACCAGGCATGTGCCAGCCATTATGGGATGTGGAGGATAATTCAGAGTATATGGGGCTGTAGCAAAGAGCCCAGCTGCCTGATGTGGGCGGTCGAGGCAAGAGGTTTCCAGTTTGTTCCTCTCTCCCCAGTTTATTCACACATTTGCAAACTGCAGAGGTCCAAACAAGGTGGTGTCAATCCACCCAGCAACTGTGTCTTCCTTGGAAAGGGCCCTGATTTCCTCAGCTATCACCATCCAGGAGAGCATCAAGCATGTGCTTGCCTCTAAGCCTGTGTTTAATTGCCATCCTGGTTACTTAATTGTGTTCTTAAATGTTTCTCTGATTCGAGGCCAGTGTTGGCATCCCATGGGTTGCATTGCTGTGTGAAGAGGTGGTGGATGTGGCCTCACAGCTCCATGTAGAGTGGATGGGCACCAGGCAAGGGAGGAGGGGGTGAGGAGTGTGTAGGGGAAGAGGTTTGAAGCTCCCTGGTGAAGAGAAGATGTGAGTTATTTAATACAGTGAGTTGGTGAGTACGGTGAGCTGTGGAGGGCGGCAAAACGTATGGCGCTTGTAGCAGCAAAGGATTTGTAGATTTGAGTGAGGATTAATGAGCCTTTTCAGCTCTCAGCAACTTGCTCAAACTCCTCAGCCTTGCCTGTCTGGGGACTTAGTCAGCAGCTCGGGTTTTCTTCCAGACTTCTTAGAAAGCAGAGGAGTGTTGTCAGTGTGTGCCCAGGCACAGGCGTGCGGGGAAGCGTGTGCCACCAGAAGGAAGGTGTGAGATGGGGAGCTGAGGGCTTGTGCCTGGGCACTGAGTGCAGAAATCTCTGCAGAGCAGAGAAATGTAAGGACAGAAGGTTTCCAGTGTCAGCTTAAACTGCTTTCCCCCTCCTCCCCACTAATAAAACCTGGGGCTGAAAACGCCCATGTGTCTGTACCCCAGACTCTGGCAGGATGCATCCCTCCTCCGCTCCATCCTCCTCTTGCTGACAGCTTTGCTGAAGGCTCTTTGCAGCCCAAATGTGACTTTATGCAAAAACTGCTGATGCTTCCACAGTAATGTGCATTGTACTCTCAGGAAGGTTCCTCCTGCTATGGGATGGTGCCATCAGGAAAGCGTGACAGCCACCGTAACCTGTTGGTCTTGGGGACAAATATTTCCCTCTGATGTACCTCCAGGTCCCACTGTCAGTCATAGCACCCCACTGTTTCTCTGTTGAGCCCACAATAAATACATATTTTAAGCTGAAAAAACTCATTAGTACTTCAACAGGGCTGGAAGCTCTTGAGATGGGGGGGTGGTGGAAAGGAGGCCACTCCAGAGGACAGGAACACTGAAAAAGCAATCTCTGCTAGTGCAATGCACTAAGTGTTGTTGCCTTGTCCTCTCCATAAGGAGGTGAACAGTGTCTTCTGCCTGGCCAGTTTTTATGAGGTCAAATGAATTTGATCAATGTACCAGAAGGGTTGTCTAAAAGCTCATGTCAAGAGTGGGGACTCGTCTTGCTGGTGTTTGGATGCAGGGAATTAGCAGAGCTAACGAATTCCCAACGTTACTGGGCCAGAGATGAGCATGAGAACGAGTGGGCACAAATTGATGGAAGGTTTGGGCATGTCAGGAATTTAGGTGGAGTTTTTTTTTTTATGCAGGGAGGTTGGTGTGTGTGAACCAAATTGCAGTGGGAGCAATTAAT
This sequence comes from Heliornis fulica, assembly GCA_013399135.1. Taxonomy (NCBI): domain Eukaryota; kingdom Metazoa; phylum Chordata; class Aves; order Gruiformes; family Heliornithidae; genus Heliornis; species Heliornis fulica. The sequence goes on along the minus strand of VXBZ01004564.1, from coordinate 625,494 downwards.
CTGAATTATTTTTCAATGTGCTTGGACGTAAGGCCAAACTCAGAGATTACAGCTGATAACTTCAAAGGGGAAAATCACTCTGTTTGCATTTGATGTCAGGGGGAAGAGCATTACCTGCTCTGGAGAGGAGCAGGCTTGGGGAGTATGAGAGTATCTGAAGTTTTAAGGGAAACTGGCTGTACCCCCTAAAACTGAGTTAAAGATGTCCCTGTCACTAACAGGTGGAGTTGGTGCAAGGAAATGGCTCAGTTGGGGTGTGGGATGCTGAGTGGGAGAAAAGATGCACCACCAGCAGTGGGGGGGGATGCTCCTGCTGCTCCTAGGTCAACTACTCTTCCAGGTGCCACCCTGGGATGGGGTTTGGGTGGCAAAACAGAGATTTGCCTGTTCAACAGTGAGGTTAAATGACTTTCTGTGAGCATCAAGGGAGAATTCCTTCCTGTGTAGGACTGGATGGCAGTTGGGCATGGGCCTGGTTCAGCTTCCTCAGCAGTTTGTCGCTGTGTCCAGGAGAAGCTGAGCTGTGGGGCAGTGCCTCCTCAGTGCCTTCAGTGTCTGTTTTTCCCAGAGGCTCACAGAATCACAGACTGTGTTAGGTGGGAAGGGACCTTTAAAGGCCACTGTGTCCTGCAGCAAGCAGGGACACCAAAACATAAGGGCTGTTAGTTGGTGGCATGTGGCTTGGCTACATTCTTCCAGTCCTGCTGCAGTATGGGCTCTTTCCAGGGTCAGGGGCTCTCATGTGAGCCTCAGCTTCATTGAGGAGCTATTAGGCTATGGACAAACCTGAACTAAGAAAATCTGAGTTAAACCCCAGGTTTTTGTGCCAGGTGGTGTGGTGTCTCGGTGACAATGTTGGTTGTACAGTGGATTCCTTGCAGGGTTGGGGTCATCCCATGTATGGTCCCCTTTGCCTGTAGGATGCTCTTGCTGGTCTCAGCTGGGCTGGACTGTAGCAACTCACTGAAGGCTCCAAGTTGGCTTCTCTCATGAAGCTTTGTCTGCTGCCCCATCCTTCCAGCCATTNCTCTCAGGAATCTTTGTCTGCTCCCCCCCAGTTCAGCCATTCCCATCCTTCCAGCCATTCCCATCCTTCCAGCCATTCCCATCCTTCCAGCCATTCCCATCCTTCCAGCCATTCCCATCCTTCCAGCCATTTGGGAGCTCAGCATACAGTACCTACCATAGATCTGCAGGCTCAGAGCCAGGGATGATGCAGATGAACAGTGGGTTCTGCCCAAGGAAGGATGCACAACCCCAAAAAAGCCAGATGAGCAATTCTGCCGAGCATGGGGACCAAAAAAAGTCCTGGGGATTGTTTAGTGCAGGCAGGGACGTGGGCAAGTGGCAGCAGACTACATCACCCTGAGGAAAAGGATTAGGCAGCCAGGGAGGGCAGCTACATGTGTGAGCCCATTGAAAGAAGCTGCAATGATGAACTACTCTGAGTAGTTCAGAGGCTTGAGTTGCTCTTGCACCTTGCCAACCTTGTGTCCTCTCTGCAAGACAGAGTGTCTCCTCCTCAAGACACTCCAAGTCTTGATGGACACTGCCAAAACTTGCTGCCTGCTTGCTGTTGGGGCAGGGGGGTTGGAGGTATGGGGAGAGGTGGAGTCCTGTCGGTGTGGGGAGTTGGTGTGGTCCCTTGCAGGCAGCCACCCATCGTGGGTTGTGTCAGAGCAGCAGCAGGAGGCAACAGTCATCATGACACGGTGCTGCTGGTGCTAAGGAAGTGTAGTGGTGCTCTCAGTGTGATGGGGAAATCCAGGGAGGGTGGGGGGGGGGTTTACCTGCTGCTCAGCTGCAAGTTAGAAAAAGCTTCTGTGCTTTAGTGGGTTCAAAAAAACCTGAGAAAGAAAAAACAGGCAGAAAAGGGAATGGATGTTTTGGTTTTTTTTTCTGGTAAAACAAAAGTTCAGGTTTTTGGGCTGCACCTCGCAGAGCGCCCCTTGGCTTCCCCCACCCCAAAGCAGACGTGACCTGGGGTCTCTGGGGAAGAAAGATGGGGATTGTGTCCTCTTACCTTGTAAACCATGTTCTCATGGGAGTGTGGGGAGGGATGCCCATCATACCTGTGGGGTGCTGAGCCAGGGACTGCACTCACACCCCAGCTTTGCAGGTGGGTTTTTAACCCAATGTTTCCCTTAGCTTTGCCATGCAGGCAGGGCACAAGCTGGTGCTTTAGTTTGTGCTCTTGGTCCCTCTAGTTGGAATTTAATACTCTGGACTCTCTGTTGTTCTGCAACAGGAAAGTATGTTGTAGAAATAACTCCTTGTATGCAAAATAACGTGGCTTTTTTTTGTCTTTTTCTGGTACAGAGGAAATTGTTTGTCTTCTGCCAGCCTCAGCCATTGCTCCCCTCCTTAGGGAGGTACCTACAATCTTTTAATTATTGACTGTGTAACGCAGGGCAGAGTGACATGATTTGTCAGTAACACAATAGTGGAGGAGCTGCCCTCCTCTCTCTCTAATTTTCCAATAAGCAAATTGAGCCCCTTGCAGTGCTGTGTTCAACCAGCCCCTTCCTTACCCGCCAGCAGGTGCCTGCGAGCCCCCCATCGCGCCGGCAATTAAGAGAGGTTTAATGAACGAAGCTCTTGGCTCTGCTGGGTGGCTTTGCTATGAGCCAGACTCCCTTGTAAGGGGGATTTACACCTGTGGAGCTTGGTTGTATCCTTACCACTGTAAGGCTGCATGGATGGGTGTGTGGGTGTTGTCTGCATCCATGTGGTGTGTGAAAAGAGATTGGAGCAGTGTCACCTGTCATTGGGTGTGCAGGTGTCACCTCTTCCAGCTCAGGAGATTCTGTCATCCTATGGATGAAGGGACCCATCAGGATCCTCAGCCCAACCCCTGGCTCCACACAGGAGCAGCCAGGTCAGAGCAGGGCACTGAGCGCATCGTCCAGACGCTGCTTGAGCTCAGCCCAGCTGGGGGCTGGGACCACTTCCCTGGGGAGCCTGTGCCAGTGCCCGACCCCCCTCTCAGGACAGAGCCTCTTCCTGACCCCCAGCCTGACCCTCCCCTGGCTCAGCTTCACACACAGAGGAAATTACAGCAACGGCCTTGTCGTAAGGGCAAGTCAAAACGATGTTGTGTGCTCAAGTTGTGGCTAAAGAAGCTGCATTCAAACCAAGCAGGGCTATATGTATGTATAATATATAAAATTTATACCTATAATTACATATAATTTATAAATATATTAAATATCATACACATAATTACTTATGTATGTATATAAAAAAATACAATCATTTGCTCTGTTCTCCAAATTACCCCCAGCACACACTCCTGAGCGAGGCCTCACCAGAAGCTGAGGGGAGCACACGCTCCCTGCAAGGCACAGCACGTACAGCAGCAATTACAAGTTTTACATGTATGCAAATGGGGAAGCAGTGGTTAAGCCTGCAGACTGTGACTGCTGCTTTCTCCTGCCAGTGGGCACGAATCTCCTTCCTGGCAGATCGGTCTTGGTGTCAGCAGGACTCATAATCTAGAAAACAAGCCCTGGGGAAAACCCCTCTCCCTCCCTCTTGTTTTCATTTTTTTTTTTTTAATTATTTTTATTTTTCACTGCTCGGAGCAGAGATTTGCAACACAAAAGCGTTTTGCATGGTGCATTTTTGTTTTGTGTCTCTGGGTGAGGTGGAAGCACACCTGCCATTTTACTGCTTCCTGCAGCAGATGCAAATAGAGCATCCTCTCAGGGAAAAAAAAAAAAATGTTACATCCCTTAAAATAAACTCGGTGGCTCAGTGGTGCACATTGTCTCTGGTTTCGTGCTGGAATGTGTCTGCAAAAACAGAAAGCCACAGGATAAAAATACAGTTGGCCAGTAGTAGTACAGAGGGGTTTCTGTGAGAGGTGCATGCAGAGATGCTGTTCATTCAGTCTGAGTGTAGGGGACTTGGTGGGGGGGTGGTGGTGTGTGTGGGGGGGGGTGTTTGGGGTTTTTTGTTTTGGTTTTTTTCCTCTTTTCCCTCCCTGTTTTGGTTCCTGGCTCCCTGCCTGCAAACCGCAGCGCTGGATGGGCGGGCAGCCGGTGCCGGCTGCTCCCTGCCTACACAGGGCTGTCTGGGATGGGGCTGCCCTGCTGCTGCCCATCTCCTTTGTCCTTCCTCCCCCCTTCCTTAGCCACTAAGCCCAAGAGCCCTAAACTAAGGGTGAGCTTGAATGTGTTCATTTTTCTTGTCCTTGGTTTTCTCATCACAGATTGTGTCTGGTATAGAGAGACCTTGAAACCTCCCTGACACTGGGGGTTTGATCTCAACTCATCAGACAGCTGCAAAAATGAATAAGGTAGAGAAACCAAGAGGAGGAGGAGGAGGAGACGTGGCCATGGCAGGTGCAGAGTTTGGAGGGTGCAGTTCTGCACATCATCTCTGTGAAGGCCTCTGAGCATGGGCTGCAGGGCTCACTGGGGGTTTTGGTGGTGCTGACTAGGTGTGCACTTACCATCATCATCTGCAGGATGTGGGGAGGAATGTGCAGATGTTTGGGGTTTGTCACCTGAAAAATAAGCAGCTGAGTCACTGAAGTACCTTTGTTATCTGAATTGTAGAGAGGAGTTTTTACCAGCGTTGTTTTAAGACCCAAAGTTGGTAAAGCTGAGAACATACCCCCACTCAGCCCCCCAGGCACAGGTATTGGCTGGGTTTGGGTTTGATTCTAGCTGAAATAATTTATGGTCACCAAGGGATGAAGTGGCTGGTGTGGGGAAGGGTAGATTTGTTTGGGAATGTGGGAGCCTTTGTGAGGAACAGAGAAGTTTCTTCAAGGTGATGGTAAATGGAAACAAGAGGAACAGTATGGCCAGGGAGAGCGAGGACATGGAGCCTCACAGCCTTGGGGGGTGTCAGTGGGACATAAAGCTTGAGGGGAGACCTTAGAGGGGACTGCAGGCAGGACAGCTTAGAGAGCCCTGAAGAGTGTTGAGGAGGGTATCTTGGTAGAGAAGGGAGTGAGTAGCACAACTGTAATTGTTGGAAATCAGTGCTTAGAGAGGCTGGAGGTTTTTGAGCTGCTGCAAGCTCCCAAAGGAGCATCGTCTGTGAGACTGAGCTCTTTAGGAAACACCAGGGGGGAGAGCTGAGCTCGGGATGCTGCTGTGGGATGGGCTGGGAGGTTGGCAGGGCTCCCTGGGGAGAGCAGGGCTCTGCACAGCAGGGTCTGCAGGTGTGACTGTCCCAGCATCTGCCTTCATAGGAAATGTTTGTCTTGGCTCCTGAGCTCAGCAGAGGGGTACTGGGACATGTCTCCCTGTGCTGACAAGAAAACCCCTCAAGGCTTCATGGGTTCAGGTGTCTCTTCCCCAGAACTGCTGTGGAATCACTGCAGCTTGCTGCTGGTTTTTCTCTTCGGTTCCTTGTTCTGGGATGGCAGGGTCCCTGCTGGGATCCATCCTGCTGGGATCCATCCTGCTGGGATCCATCCTGCTGGGCTGTGGCTGCAGCTCTGAAGCTCCTTTCACACCTGAGATGGGTGCTGGGGGAGCATGGCACAAATCCTGCTCTCATGTATTAGGTGAAGAAACTAAACTGGTTGCCACGGGCTGACCTTGAGCTTGCACTGGGGTCACTAAAAGCCCAATCTGACACAAGGGCTTGTGCCAGGGCTGCCAGAAGCCTGTCCTGCAGGGATGCTGTTGTGTGATGGGCTCCCAAAGTCCCTCCTGTTTCCTTTTGAGGCAACTCTATGTCCTTGAAGTTCAATTCATGTTTTGCTCTGTGTTTTCCCAGCTGAGGAGCTGAGTCTGCTCCTGTAGGTGTTCCAGTAGAGCTCCTCAGGAGCAGCTTTCCTTGTTCCTTTTCGCTCATTATCCCACCAGTGATTATTTATGATCCTTTCTGTTTCTTGGTGGGGACTTGTGGGTGCTGGGACAGCCCAGTTGCACCTTCCCTTCAGCACCCACAGCTCAGGATGCTGAGGTGGACGGGCAGCACACGGCCCTTGTCCTCAGTGCATGACGTGGAGTGGCAGCCCGAGCTGTGGCTGACTGCAAGCACAACGGTTGGCACTGAGCATCACTGTCCCCCTTCCACAAGAAGCTGTCCACATCTGTAACAGCTGTATGTGTTTCCACATCATATTAACACCTCCTGAACTGACACAGTGTCATAGCTCACATCCAGGACTCGGTGCTGCACCAGATGGTTTGTGAGAGCAAGTAACACCGAGTGTTCTGCTCCAAGGAGTTCAGAGACTTTTCCTTCCTTTAATCCTGAGCTTTCCTTGCCCAACAAAAACAACCCTGTAGAGCTCCTGCTATTAGCAGGGATCCTGAACAAGCCTGGAGAGGGATCTGCCCTACAGACCAAGGTACTGTCAGCTTGCCCAGGCAGCTCGGTTGCCCACGCAGAGCAAACCTCTCCAGTGGACTCCAGTAACCTCACTGGAGGCAGTTGGGGGCAGCTGCATCACCTGGGTATGATGTCACTGAGCTTGTGCTAATGTTGTTTTGCTCAGTGCAAGTGAAAGAGGTTGATGAAATGACTCGAGGCGCAGCGGGGACCTGACCAGGGGGATTTACGCAGCCAGCTGGAAGAGATCCCCTGCTTGGGCAGCATGATGCTCCCTGTCCTTTCTCAACATGCTGGTTCCTGTTGTGAGCTACCTGCTTGGGGCTCTGAGGTGGTGCTTGGCATGGCCCAGGTGGAGTTTGTTGCCACAGTTTTCCTCTCCTCACTTCTGGACTCACAAAGTGCTTCTCCCACGCGTTACATGAGCCCGGGAGCCACCTCCTCCTCCCTGGAGACTCAATATAGATTTGGCTGCACGTGCAGGAGATATTACCCACCATTCCCAGGCCAAGTCTTCAGCATCAGCACCCTCTGAGCTCTGACCAGTGTGCTCTCAATATGTGTGATATCAGCTCCAGGCAGTGGAGGGTTTCAGGCTCTGGGCCAGCTCCCACGGTGTTCCACAGAGGTAGGGTGCGAGACATCCGTGTAACGTGAGAGCTCCTGTTTCAGGCTGCCACTTGTATGGAAAACATTGGGGATGTGCTCTCCTTCCTGTATGTCCTGCACAGTTAATATGGGATGTGAGAAATCCCACCATCCCCTGCACCTTCCCAGAGGTGTTTTGTGGAATCTTCATCACTCTCTGTCCCAAAACTTTACATTTGGCTGTCAAGCTGCAAGGATGATTTAACCACTGGAACAGGTTTTAGCTTTTTGCTTCTATCTTGTTATCTCTTTGCTGGTTTTCTTAAGACCTTCAGCACAGTCAACCAAACTGCAGCCCAGCTTTGCTGTTAAGGTGAAAGGCAGAGAGATGCCTATCAGATTATTATTTTATTACATAATTAAATGCAAGATAAAATCAGGTTATCCTGACTGCTTGGTAAGAAAGCTGATTTTGCAGACAAAGGAGAAGGACTTTGGGGCTCAACTTTCCAGATTTTTGGAAGTGTTTGACCCACTGTCATGTGGGGAAATACACCCCAAAGAAAATAAATGGAGATATGCTCAAGGAGGATTAGCAAGGTCGGGGGAGGGGGGTGGTGGTGCTGTGAAAGGAGTTCCCTGAAGATCAGCTGTGGGCTGAGATTCTCTATTACATTGATGTTGGAGGAATACCCTGAGGAGATAGATGGACAGCAGGTGGTTTCCTGGGTGGGAGGGAGGACTGCAGTGGGATGGGAAGCACTGGAGGATCTCAGTTGCTTTTATAAAAAGTCCTTGGCCCCATGGTCAGGAAGGTGAATGGAAAGTAGGGTAAATGTGATGACCAGCTATTACAGTGATGAGAACAGGACAATTTCCTTAGCAAGAGGAGATTAAGGACATCTCTATATCATCCTAACGAGAGGCAGTCTTGTCTTAGAGCTCCTAGTCCAGCGTAAAGCACAGCCGTGAATTTATGGGGATGGAGATGAGTTTCGGGCTTGCCAAATTGATCATATAAATGATCAAGTGTGCATTAAATGGAACCATTTCTGGATGACTTCAGAGCAATTTGCAGTGCAGAGCAATGTTCAGACCAGCCAGGTTCAGCTCTTTGCATGCCCCCAAAACTTTGCAAAGCTCCTGAGCAGTGGAAGCCCTCCCTGCCCACACATCTGAGTGCCTCTCAGTGGAGCAGGAGAACTTAGAGACCCAGGGGCTTGGACCTGTGATTTAGTGCCTGTTTATTTTTTTCCTAGGAACAACACTGTTTCCTTCCAGCTCCTGTTCTGTGAAGGCTGTTCCTGACACCCAGGAGCATCTGCCTGTTGCAACCATGTTTCTCCTCCAGGGAGTTACATCATCCTGGTGATGCTCAGGTCCCAGCAGATCCTGGGGGTCTTCGCAGGGGCTCTCCCTGCTTCCTACTCTCCTTGTTGCTAGTGCTGTGAGAGGTGTTGAAGTCAAAAGCTGAGCTTGCATTTTAACAAGTTGCATTTAAAAGTAATTCTACTGAGGAAGAATTGCTATTTTTTTTTTTAGAGAAATAAGGAAAGAGGTGACACATGCAGAGGTTGGGAGAGCTGTGTGCTGGAGCCTGGATGCTGGAGTCTCTGGACTCAGGCCATAACAGGCATGGTCTGCTCTCTGTTCAGTGTTTAGGGGTGTCAGATGCCAGATACACTGAACTGCTGGTTCCTGAGCTATGCTGCAGCACAGCACTCCGTGCTCTAGGCTAGCCTCAATTACTTGCTTGTTATCAGGGTGGAGATCAAAGCCCATAATTTACAGAACAAATGCAGTAAATACCTTGAATTTATGTATTGACTTTTTTTTTGAGAAATGGATTGTCACAACATGCTCAAACTAATCTGGATTTTGCATAAGGAACTGGGAAGAGGGATGTGTTACCTGAGGTGTGTCGATGTGCATGATGCAGCATGACTTCATGCGGGTACCTGCTGTGGAATTCCTGACTCCACACCTTGGCACTGCTCTGGAATCTGCCTGGTCTGGATATCCTCAGGTCTCTGGGTACTACTGAGTCGAGTCAGTGATCTTTTCATCTTCTAAGTGCTGACTTAGGTGTTGGTGATTCATTTATTTATTTATTCCCCCCCTGCCCTAGGTTTATTTTTAGTGCCTCCTGAAAAGTTGCAGACCTGGATAGGTAAAAGCAGAGGTACTGTTGGGGTGTCTGCTGAGGAGCTCTTCACTCAGGTTCATCTGGCCCTTCCTTTTAAAGGCATTTCTCTCACTAGGAAGCAGCTTTGCTCCGTGGAAATGTCTGGAGGAAGAACTATTGATGGCTCAGGCTAAATCCTGTGCTGCTGTGGTGCAGTCTGGAGGCAGAGGTCAGAGCAGATCCAGATGTTTGAGGGGTCAGGAGCTCAAGTTAACTGGGACAGGGATGCAGCAGCTGGGAATATCATGGAAGTTATTTGCAGTTGTAATGGCTGAAATTCTAGCAGGAAGCCTGGTATATAAATTGCAGGCTGTGTAATTAAAATGTGTTAATGACATAGTGCAAGCTAAAGCCTACCCTGGCAGGTGGAATTGCTGCGTGTCACTGGGGTTTGTGGATCTACCAGTACTTAAAGGGTCCTACAGGGAAGGGGGAGAGGGGCTGTTCCCCAGGGAGGGCAGGGACAGGACAAGGGGCAATGGCTTCAAGCTGAAAGAGGGCAGGGGGAGATCAGACCTGAGGAAGAAATTCTTCCCTCTGAGGGTGGGGAGGCCCTGGCACAGGGTGCCCAGAGAGGCTGTGGAAGCCCCTGGATCCCTGGCAGTGTTCAAGGCCAGGTTGGATGGGGCTTTGGGTACCCTGGGCTGGTGAAGGTGTCCCTGCCCATGGCAGGGAGTTGGGAATAAATGTGATTTGAGGTCCCTTCCAACCCTAACCAGTGTGAGGTTCTGTGATCTTATGAGCTATTTGAAAGACACTTTTTTTTTTTTGTCTTTAAAATGTTTAATTATGCTGCAGCCTTGATATTTTAATTACATTGAAGCTACTGGACTTGTATATGGTGGGCATTGTTGTGAAGGTGTCTCACAAAGAGTTTTTTCTCCCTCAATGGACACTCTGAATAAAAAGATGATAGTTTTTGCCTGGGATGCTTCATCCTATGGAATGCTCACTCTAACAGAAACCACTGTAGAAGTTGTTTAAATTCTCTCTTTTGGGGTTTTCTGGTGCAAGTTGGTGGGAAGCTTTCAGGTGTCTTGATGGACAATAAGAACAATTCCTTGCCAATTAAAAATGCAGTGCTCTTCAGTTTTGCCCCAGTTTTCTTGCTTAAGGAAAAAAAAAAAGAAAACCTTTCAATCAACCCCACAGATGCCTGTGGTATTGTCCCATATCCAGTCTTGCCCTTCAGGGTGAGGCACAGGAGGTGACCTCAGCCAATGCCCTGTACCAAAACTGCAGAGCACCCTGCCTTGCCCTGAGACCAACCTGCTCAGAAGCTGTAGGAGATGATGGCTCCCATGGTGCTGCAAGTCCTCAATAACATTTACACTCCCAGCCCTGGGGGCTGTCAGTCTGTGTGTCTGCTCTGCTTCTCCTTTCCATCAGGATTGGGGTGCCAGGGGTGAATTATGGCTGCTTTGAGCTCTTTGCCTTCCTCCTTCCTTCTGTAGCAGATGGGGAAAAGGTGAGAAGCCATGAACTTCTCTGTCACAGGTCTTCTGAGAGCAGTCATTTGTATGCTGTTATCCCAAGTTCTCCACTGTGAAAAAGTCACGGTGTCTGCAGAAATCCCAGCTCACAGCTGGCTCCAGGGCCAACAGGTGGGGCTTGAAACGGAGCTGGGGGAGAGGAAATGGTTTTGAAGGACTTGCCCTTCACTGAATTAATGAATCTTCTGGTTGTAAAAGTGCCAGGAATCCCCAGTGGTCCCCCTGACATATCACTGAGTAGCGTTTCTCAGGAGGATGAATAGGAAAATAAGGCATCTTCAAGCACTGGGTTCATCCAAATTGGGTGACTCCCACCATACAGATTGGCAAAGACAAAAGTCTTGTGTTTTTCACCCAAAAGCTGGATTACTTAAATCTTCCCTGTCTAAAGCTTTATCAGGACAAGACAAAAGCACCAGCTGATGTACAGGAGGTCTCCTGCAGGTCAGTCTGCAAAGGCAATATCATCTCCATCACCCCAGTTTGGTCCTCAGCTGCCATCACAAAATCATGGCTCTGGCAGGGATCCCTGAATGCCAACGATGCTGGAAATTGAATCTCTGCTTGTGGCCTGTCTGAGCAGCAGAAACGCTGAAGGGCACCATAAATCTGAGAGGCTGGAGATGAGACCCCTTCCACCAAGAAACCTTGCTGGTAGAATTAGTTCTGCCCTGATTGCCAGTGCTCAAGACAAGGGGGAACAATCTATTGCCTAGCAAAATAATTGTTGGCTGCAAGGGAGATGTGTGTGAACAGAGGAGGAAGCAACGGTGCTGTCAAGTGCTTCATCCACCACGCTGTGCCCAGGTCCTTTGCAGCAGAATGTCCCCGTGGGCAGCACCCCCAGGTGAACAGGAAGGTTTTTGTGCAGAGGAACACCTGCTGGTGTGTATCCAACGGTGTTTGAAGAAATGAATCCATGGAGGGGTCTGTGCATTGTTTGGTTGTTAGTGTGTTAGCACATAAAGGAGACTGTGTGTGGATGCTGTTGTTTAATCAAGTTGAAGCAGTGCACTTGAACTCAGAGGCACACGTTGGAAAAGACCATTTAGACTGAGTCCAACTGTCCCTGTCTTCTCCTAAACCACATCCCTGAGCACCTCATCTCCCAGTCTGTTAAATACACACGGGGGTGGGGACTCCACCATCCCCCTGGGCAGCCTGTCCCACACCCCCACAGCTCTTTGGGGGAAGAATTTCTTCTGACATCTCATCTGAACCTGCCCTGGTGCAGCTTGAGGCCATTCCCCTTGTCCTGTCCCCTGTCCCTGGGCACAAGAGACCATCATCCACCTCTACAATCTCCTTTCAGGTCTTCATGAAACAAGCCATAGAAAAACCAAACTACCAGGCCAAATTTCTTAGGTGACAAGGAAAGCTTTAATTAAGTTTCTTTAATATATGGGAGATTTCTGTTATTTTATACAGAGCAAAAATTAGTCTTGAAGTGGTAAAACCAGCAAGCCTCTCAAAACTGGAAATATCCCTTTCACTGCAGCCCTGAAGAGGAGGTCCAAAGACACAGAAAGTATTTGTCAGATTTTTCCATTGCTGCAAAGCTTTATTTGCAAGAGATTGTTAGGGGGGTTTTTTGTTTTGTTTTGTTTTTTTTTTAAATTTTTTCTGGGCCTTCCCCTAATCTACTACTTTTAATGTTTTGGGGTTTTTTTTTTCCTTTCTTGGAAGGAAACTGCCACCTGAAACTTTGCTCCTTTAACAGCTTGATGTGCAGTTGTGATGGCAGAAGCTGTGGAAGCCCCTGGATCCCTGGCAGTGTTCAAGGTCAGGTTGGATGGGGCTTTGAGCACCCTGGGCTGGTGAAGGTGTCCCTGCCTGTGGCAGGGGGTTGGGACTGGGTGTGATTTGAGGTCCCTTCCAACCCAAACTAGTCTAGACATCTAACACTGGGGTGGTTCAATGAGAGGCAACAGGATTTGGGCTTTGCCTGCCTGGTGTGCTGAATATTTAGCTCCAATTTTGTCAGCTTGAGCTGCTGCTCTAAGTGGATAAATATGTTCTGGTTTATTTGGGCAGCAGATTTGTTTTTCTTTATTGGCTTAAAAATAAATTGTGCAGCCTATACTATTTAAGCCACTAGCCAGGCTGCTTTCTCAACCACTGGAGAGTCCTTCTTCAGTGATATTGTGAATTCAAATTGTACTTCAACTGGTGTGCTTTGCCTTAGAGATCTTACTTGACCCCCCCCAACCTCCCTGTGTGCACTGCTCTGATTTTTGGTTGCTCTTTTCCCTGCTTGCTTACACTGCCACGGCTGCTGGGGCTGAGGCATTAATAGCTGTCTCATGCTGGTGTGTGTGCAAGTGTTATCTGTTCTTGAATTAATCTCAAAGTTAAAAATCACCATTGATCTGTCTGAGCCCACTCAGCAGTGGGTGCACAGACTTTGTCTTCTATAGCAGTGAGATTTTTCTCCTGGAGAAGGAATAAAATACCCTCTGTTCCCCATTGCCATCAATCCCCCATCCCCATTTGGTTTGGGAATATTATTGTCTCTTTAATCCTCTGTGTTCTTCTAGTTTGTTTGCTCTGGTGATTTTTCTCTGTTCCACTGTGGTTATGGGAGAGCTCAGGTCAGTCCCAAACCAAGGAGATGACCTCATGACGTAGTCTATCACATTACTCATCTGAGTGTGTCTCTGGAGAAATATCCTGGTGAAGACTGAGAGGGGATCTCATCAATGTTTATCAATATCTGAGTGTGGGAGACACACAGGCCTGTCTGAGCCTCTGTGGGAGGCAAAGGGAGATGCCAACCTATTCTCAGTGGCCTGTGGGGACAGGACAAGGGGCAATGGCCAAAGGTTGGACAACAGGAGGTTCCACACCGATATGAGAAAGAACTTCTTCATGGTGAGGGTGACAGAGCCCTGGGACAGGCTGCCCAGGGGGTTGTGGAGTCTCCTTCTCTGGAGATGTTCCAGACCTGTCTGGACACCAACCTGTGTGACCTGCTCTGGGGAACCTGCTTTGGCAGGGGGTTGGATTCAATGATCTCTGGAGGTCCCTTCCAACCCCTATGATTCTGTGATTCTGTGACATTTAAGCTGTAGTTTTGTAGGTGTGTGTTGGGCTCCTTGAGGAACCTGCTTGAATCTCAGTGCTGGGAAGTGAAGGGTTTAGTTGGGGAGGCAGCTCTGGTTCTGGACCCTGGGAGTATGGACCCTGGCAGGATGCTTTTCATGTACATTTTGCTCATTAATATTCCACATGAAGGGAGTGTTGTCCAGGTTCATGAGGAGCCGACGCAGCTCCACTGGGTGGGTTGGTTTTGTCTGGATGCTCACGATGTAGATGAGAGCTCTCAGAAGCACTGAATGCTCACATGAGACCTTTCAAGCTTTTAAGTTTGGCTGGATCCAAAGTGTCAAGTGAAATATGTAGGAGGAGAGAAACTTCCACACCTCCATCCAGCCTCAACCCAGCAGTTAGCTCCACTGTTGGCTTTTCTGCACCTCAATACACCATGGGACTGGATTAAAGGTCCAACTTTCCCCCACTTCCCTCTTAGAACTTCATGAAGAAATTAACTGAAGCTCTCCATGCAGTTTTCCCAGTTGTAAAATTGCATTAGTGATGTTTGCATGTGTTAGTGAAGTGTTTTGTGCTCCAAGAATGGGAGTGTTATGGCAGTGCTGTGCGTTGTCGTTATTTATTATCTCAGAGCTAATGGGATGCAGTACAATGCAATGATTTGGGAAGCTGAAGACACACTGTGCTTTCTGATGATATTGTGAAGAATTGTGGCTTTTTGAGGCAATGGGAGCTGTGGAATTTGTCCTTCTCTGTGTGCTGAGGAGGAGCCACTCACTGTTCCTCCGAGCAAGGCTCACCAGGCAGTAGGTGTTTTATATTAGTATGGAAGGATACTGGAGAAATTTGAGATAATAGCTGGTGTAAAGGTGTGGTTTCAGCAATATTGAGAAACTCCTGATGTGTTGTTGGGAACAGGATTTTGGGTTATAAATGCATAAGAAGTGTAGTAGGGTGATGGTTGGTTACAGGAGCATTTCAGCTTTGACAGTCCTGTGTAACCTCTTGCTCTCTGGAATAATGTTGTGAATCCAGAAGGGAATTGTTATTTTTGAGGTGGGTTTTTTTACCCCATTTCCTTCTCCCAAAGCAATTCCTTGAAGCAGGTCAGCACAAGTATAGTAGAGCAACTCCATGGGCTGTACCTTGGCTCTGTCACCTTGATGTATCTCACAAACTGACCAGTGCCAGGCTTGGTCTTATCCTTCAGCAGGAGACACCCAAACATCTCCAGACCATTGAGGTTTGGGGGAAAACAGCCTCATGGTGCCAAGGTTTGGTTGACATGGCCAGCAAAAGAGCCAAGGAGAAGACCTGGGTTTTTTTTTTTGTAGTCATTAAAGTTAAACATTGTGCAAAATCCTTGTTGTGAGCCCAAGGGTTTGGCTGCTGCCCCACTTGGGGTGCACCCCCCTTAACATAATTCCAGCTCCTCACAACGTTTTGCATTTTTACTCAATAATATCCCAGATGAGCACAAATGGCTGCCCCATGCTTTGAGCTGGATGCCTTTGCCTTAGATCTAGACAGCTAATTTTGATGCTAATACTTTCCTGAAGTTTCCTCAAATACTTGTGTCCCTCCACCCCAGGGTCTTCACTGGCACCAGACTTGTCCCACATCCTCTTGCACTGTAAACTGACTTCAGATCTTCCAAAAAGGAAAACATCCAGCTATGTGTTAAAAATTGCACACCCCCAGCCCCTCCTTAGTAATTTCAGATAATTAGATACATCCTTGCATATCTGCAGTCTGCATAATCAGTTGTTCAAACACAACAGTCTTGCTAAGTCTGGATTGTAAGTAGTCTCTGGAGTTGAAACCATTGTGTAGTTATTTAAAAAGAAAGAAGGAAGAAAAAAAAAAAAGAACCTGTGGCCAACAAAAATGTCCTGTCAGACATCCTGGCTGACCTGCTGTTGTCTATCAAGGTATGTCTGAGCTTTCAGATACTAGAACTTTTCAAAGGAAAACACATGGATCCCACCTCTTTTGTATTAATATTTCCTGAGTGCTTTTCCTTTCAAGTGTTTCTGTTTTCAGTGGTGCCTTTTTCAAATTAAAAAGGCTTCCCAAGCCTTTAAACACAGCATGTGTCCAAAGTGTGGAAAATTCTCTTTGAAGAGTCACGGTGTTTAAAAAGAAAAAAAAAAAGGAAAAAAAGAAGAAAAAAAAAAGGGGGGGGAGGGGGGTAAAAAAGGAGAGCAAATGTTGGCTGGTGTGGTCTGAAGGGCAGCTTGGTGCTTTCAGACTGAGCATTTCTGATTAGACATGGGCTTTGCTGTGCTGGTGTTACACATTATCCAGATAAAGATGAATATGCAAGCAGGCATACTTTGAAATATTTGTGTGATCTGTATAAATCTAGATGGTGTTAACAGGAAGGTTTGGACATTCATGCTGCTGGTATCTGCAGGAGGGTGTCAAACCACTGAGGCTGGTTGGTCTGAAAGGGTTCCTGTGAAGGTGGGGACACCTGACATCACTGAGAAGGGATGGAAATGGGAAAATAACATCCACTCAGCATAGGTTTCTTTGAGATAACTGCACTTGGGCACTGGTCTGTGTGGTGTTGGTCTCTGGGAAACACAAAGTGATTTTTTTGATGGTATCACCAGACTCACACTGACCTGGTTGCTACCTGCTTGGCCACCCTGATCTCGCTGCCCCTTGTAGACAGTGAAACTGCAGAGTTTCTGTAGAATTGGGGCCACTGTCAAGAACTTTATTTTGAGATTTGTGCAGGGCTGCTGTGTATAAATGAGGGATTACAAACTACTTTGCATTACAACCTGCCAAAGCAGTCAGCTGCAGCTCCCCTGTGAGCAGCACCAAAGTGCTCTGTGAGCTTTCCAGCAATGCCCTGAGCATCACAGCAATGCCCTGAGCATCCCAGCTCCCAGCCCTGCTCAGATTCAGGGGGTCCCCAGTTCACATCCAGCTCCAGGCTGCAGCGGCGGGGGAAGGGACCAGCAGCTTGCAAATCCTTGCTGGCCTCTTTAGGCTACGAGGAGCTGTTATGTCCTTTTTAATCCGTGCAAAACTTTCCTGGAAAGCAGCTTACACGGTTATTTGTAGTCTGTCGTTATCTGATTATCACAATGCTGATTGATGGGCAGGGAACATGGTGAACATCTGACCCTGCAGCCGCTGCGAGCGTGGCACAGCGATAACCCGTGGCTTCAGGGCTGTGTTAACCAGCGATCAGTGTGTCTCTGAGTTACCAAAACAGCCTTCAGGATAAGACTGGTTACTTGCTGTTTGCTTGGTTTATTCTCCTGTGTTTGCCATCCCCCTTTTTTTCTCCCTCCTGGTGGTGCTCAGGCTAAAAGCAGAGTTAAACCCTTCTGTGGCAGGGCTGAAGGGTGAGGGTATGTGCCTGAGTTACTGCACAGCTACGACAGCAGAGTTCAGGGAGGAGATGGGAGAGTATTGGGAGCATGGAATTATTGAATCCCTTGGGTTGGAAGAGACCTGTAAGATCATGGAGTCCAACCCCAGCCTGATCCTGACCAGGCCACCTCTTCATGTCCTTCAACACCTCATCAATTGGCCTTTCAATCTCTTCAGGGATGGGGACTCCACCACTGCCCTGAGCAGCCTGTTCCAACACCTGACAACCCTTTCAGAGGGGGAATTCTTCTGATGTCCAACCTCAANCTGCTCATCATAGGACTTGTGCTCCAGACCCTTCCCCAGCTCTGTCACCCTTCTCTAGACACACTCCAGCATCTCAACATCCTTCCTGGAGTGAGTGGCCCAGATCTGCACCCAGCAATCGAGGTGCAGCCTCACCAGAGCTGAGGACAGCGGGACAATCCCTTCCCTACTCCTGCTGGTCACATCATTCCTGAGACAGGACAGGATGCCCTTGGCCTTCTTGGCCACCTGGGCACACTTAGGAAGCAAGTTAAAAGCTGAGGAATGATATTTGTCATAGCAGGCACCTAATGAGGAGGAAAAGAGAGGAAGAAAAGCACTGTGGCTTGGTGTGATGTTATCTTTTCTGAAGCTCTGGGTGCATTAAGACCTTGTGTCTCCCCTGCACACATGGCCTGTGACACTGGCATTGCAGGCACCGACATAGGTGAAGAGGAGGCTGAGAAAAGATGTCTCATCCACCAGTTCCCAACTGGGAAGAGAATTCAGGGTTTGATTCCCAGTCCTCTCCCTTGTCTGCAGGTTGGCATTGTTTTTTATTCCATCTGCTTAGCACTGGAATACGATTGTCAGACATAAATTGTCCTTAAACCTTGCCAGATGCTTGATCAAAGGTGGAGAGATAGTACACAGGTTAAAGGGCAAACAGAGCCCAGCAGAAAGCAGATGCAAGACTGAAGTGTCAGAGGTAACATGATGCTGGATAACAAGTTTTGAAGCTGTGATGCACAGCCTGTAGCAGAAATACAGGCAGAAAACCAGATTCCTTCACTGTTTGCCCTTTGGGATGTGATGTGTCGAGGCAGCAGAGCCCACTCATGCTTGAGTTTCCCCCCACCCTCCCTTTGTATTGTGGGGGGTGGGTTTTGTGTTTTTTTTTTTTTGGTTCAGATCTGAAAATTAAACCACATGAGTGAGGATGTGTTTGCTCAAACATACCCAGCAGGTTTAGTTGGCTTCTGGGAATCCCTCTGAACATGAACTTGAACTCCGAGGGACACGGAGCTGCTGCCCTCGGAGGAGGCAAATAAAAGGCTCCCTTGCTGTATCTGAGCTGGTCTTTGCATTTTTTTGTGTGCTCTGAGGCCATGCTGCTTTGTCTTCCCAGGCTGTTTCCTGGTGCTTAGAGGAAAATAAAAAAGGCCACAGCCACACTGAGAAGAGATTTGTGCTGTAATGAGAATCCTTCGCTTTTATTAGCGCTATTTGCATAGACTCAGAGCACGGGGAAGATAAGAGGCTTAAGCTGCTAAGCACAGAGAAATGTGAGGTAATCGTGAGGTTATGGAGGAAACCCTTGGCCATTGTGCTGAGCTGGGGTCAGAGCCCTGAGCTCCTCTGCACACCCACCTGCAGCAAGGCCAAATGTGGGGTGCAAAGCCCTGTGGACCCCAGGAATCTCCCCTGTCCTCCCAGACGTGCAGCACTGATTTTCCCCCTGAAACGCCGCCTGTTTTTTCTTCCTCTTTGCTTCTGCCTTACTCCCATGGTATTTATACTGTATTTATATTTGCCCCTAATTTCTTCCTACCAAGCCTGGGGTTTGTTGCCCATCAGGCTTTGGGAAGATGCCCAAACACCTTGGGAGAAGAGGAGGAGGAGGAAGAAGAGGGGATTTATGCTGCCTTTGGTCTCTCTGCCTGATGCTTCAGCAGCTACAGGAGCCTGTGCAGGCTGGGTGTTACTGGTATGAGATGGGCACGTTTTCTAACCATGATGTTTATTTAAAGACTAGTTTAGGTGGCTGAGAGCCCTTCATGGGGACAGGCTCCTCCTTAGAATGTGCCATTTTGCAAAGCCAGTACGTGCCATATATTATATATATCTAATAACTGCCATGTATTATCTATATGATATGTCTATATATGTGTGGCTGTCCTGCTGATGGAGCATTTTGTAATTTGAAGGAAATGTAGTTATTAGCTCTTGATAAGCAGCCACTTTTCATCCCAGCTGTTTTTTAGTTAACCACAGACGCAAAGTGCAGCTGTTCATTCAAAGGAGGCTCTTTAGTCCTTTCTAAAATGCACATTTTCCAGTGTTGACTCTTGTAGTTCAGTGCAAGAAGATTCTTTATAAGGTCCTGTTTTCTTTTTTTGATTTTTTGAATAAATATATCCTGTTACAGCTGAAGCTGAACTTAGTTTGGGAACTATTCTCAAAGGTGATATGTGGTCTTCAGGAACTGGGAGAGGATTTATTTGCTTCAAAAATATTTTTAGATCTTAGTGCTTTTGTGCTTTAAAAAAAAAAAAGGAGAAAAGGGTAATTTTATGTGTACAGCTGTGACTTGATTTGAGGCTTACCAAAAGCCTGAAGCCCTAGCAGTTGTACAGAAGTTGTTTTGATGAGTAAATCACAAGTAGCTGGGAGAAAGTAGCATGATGCTCAAGATTTTGGGACTGGGTATTCAGAAGAGACAAAATTCTGTAGTTGTAACCCTTGTGTTGTCTCAGAACAACTCTAAATGGCTTAAGCTCCCTGGGTGGATGCTTTTATGGCAATCTTCACTGGTGGAGGAAGACCAGTAGTGGTTTTGGAGAGAATTTTTATGGGCCACCAATGATGCTACGAGCAGTTGTTGACTTCGATTGTTAACTAGTGTGCCAAAACAGTAACAGTTCACTGCTTTTATTTAAACCAGCAGTGCTGTTCCTGATACATCACTTGTGGTTGCATTATTGGTTGTATTTCCTTCTTGCTATTCCCTTTTCATGCTGTAGGGCTGTTCACAACACCCATGCTGGGATGGATGTTAAACCAAGCTCTGCAGTTGCTGAAGAAATGTAAACAGTTCCAGGTCATCTCAATTTTCTTGTTGGTGGGTTGTTTCATGTTTTTTGGGGAGCTGAGCAAAGTACTGTAGGGTTCCCAGTTGATGTGTCCAAACTGTCAAAGTATTTCACAGAAATCCCTCATTGCAAACTTCAACTTCTTTGTGTTTTTGGGCTAATGCCCCACTCTGGATGGAGAGTGTGTCTTTACGGTCCCTGTGACCTGTCCAGAGGCCTCTGGGCTGCAAAGAAAGGGCAAGCACAAGAAAATAGGAACTTTCACCTTTCTGTAGCATCAAAACCAAAATGCTGGGTTGCACCATTCATGTTTACTGGAGTACCAACAGCCCTGATCAAGGTCTTTAACTGGTGGGACTGGTGTGACCTGTGCTGCTGCCTGAAATCCTGTGTAATGCGGGTGGGTTCAGCTGAGCCGGGCTCCAGTGTGGGGTGCCTGGATGGGGTGTTACAGCAGAACCAGGGAGTGTGATTTCAGGAAAAATATGAAGGAGTTTGTAAGTGATTCCCAGATTCCTGGTGGGAAATCTGTGAGCAGCTGAGTCTGTTGTCTTAGGATGTATCCTGAAGAAGGAGTTGGACTCGGATGCAGTGGTCTTGCTGTGAGCCCTGCTGATGAGTGGAACTTTTACACCAGGTTTTGCTTTTGACCTGGGATTTTGCTTATTAATTTCCTAGGTGGTTCCAGGTCTCCCCAGTGCTATTTCCCAGTGGAGAATAAAGAGTTGTTTATTTCCAGGAGCTTGTGAAGTAGGTTTTCCAGCATACCAGGTGAAGAGGAAGAGCTCCAGGTCAGAAAAATGTTCCTCTCCTCTATGAAGTGTGAGCCAAGTGCAAAGGTTGGTGCAGCCTGGCACATCCCACCAGTGTTCCTGAAGCACTTCTGCAGACAATGGGTTATCCAGGATGCAGTGTAGCATTTTCTACCTGGGCTGTGCTCCTTCACCTGTCTCTGTGTGCACCCATTCCCTGTGGAGCCTGGACTGCTGAAGAAAAAGCCAAGAGCTCATCCTCCCTCTTGGGCTTCTGTGCAATTGGACATGTTCCTTTTGGTTATTTCTAGGGTTAGGTACAACAGGTCTGTTTGCAGGAGAACATCTCCCTGCAGGTGATGAGCCCTGGACAAATGCAGCACTGCAAAAGCATTGCTGGTATTGGTGCCCTGTGGTAACCTGCCCAGACTTCTCCAGTGACAAAAACATCATCATCTGTGTTGAGAACACCAGCCCTGCATGGTGTGGGCTGCTCAGGGCTGTACTTCTGTGCATAAGGAGGGCCAAGGATTCCTCTGTTATTTGGTAGCACGTTATCCCCAGTTAACACCAGTGTAAGTGATGACATGGGATCAAGGCAGTTGAAGTCATTCCTCCAAATCCTTTCAGCTGAGACCCTCAGGCTGGAGGACAAGAACACCAGGGCTGCTCAGGCATCGAACCACACATGGCTTAAAGGTGAAAATCCCCCTGTCTTATTCATGCACCAAGACAGAGGTGGGTCCTCAGTTAGCAGCGCTGTGGGCTGGTCCTGTACAATACTGGGTGTCATCACCCTCAGTGCTGACTCGTGCTTCTCTCTTTGTGTACATCTTTTATGGGAATCTGCAGTCTCAACCTGCAAAACTATTTTTGGAGGGAAGCTCAGTTCATTAAACCTGCAGCTCAGTGTTTTTGTGAAGGGGAGAGGGAGTCAGAGCAGTTTGCTACAGTTTATTTGACCTAGTTAAGGGAAATATCAAGTCGCCTCAGGCAAGTAATTAGTTTGTAGCTCCTTCCTCCCGCTGGCGGCGGCTCGGAGGCAGCCAGTGTGTCCTGCAGGTGAAGATCAGCTTCCCAGCTCGCAGAGAGTCTGCCCAGATTTGCAGCTGCCGTGTGGTATGTTAGGTAGATCCTGCATCTGAAAGAGAAGGCAGCAGGTCTGCAAGAGAGCTCCAGATGGTATTTATTCCAGACCTCAGCAGTTGACTTGGGATGATATAAAGCTTTCCCTGTTGCTTTTCCCTTTGGCAGAAGCTCTGCCTTTTGGTGGCATTTCCAGACTGTCAGGGTGGGATTCAAGGGTGTTTTTGTTGTTAGCTTGAGAGCCCTGTCTGCAAGGAGATGCTGAGCAAGTGTGTCTCCTTGCAAGCTCTTTCTACATTGCTCAGCACCAACTCGCAACAACCAGCTGCCTGGGGCAAAGATGCTGCTGCTGCTCTCTGTCCCTGCTGTTGGGACAAGGTACTGTGGGCTCCAAGGTGACACCAACCCCACCAGCTGGTCATTAGATATGACTCTATCCTCTTCCAAACCCCAGCACAGGGTGACTTCATCTCTTAATGCTTGTCCTGCTCCAAAGTGTTCATTTTTATGGCTTAGCACTGCACCTTGGCTTGGTTTTTAGAAAAGCATCAAATGCTGTAGGCATGGGGCCAAACCCCGGTGGCAAGGAGGTGACAGTCTTACATGCAGAAAAACTAAACACCCAGAGTTAAAATATTCTGGAAAATAAGTTGGTATAAGTACAGTTCTTTGAATTATTTGTTAATGAAAAGGAACCTATTGGACACAAATCAGAGCTGCTATTTGTTTTCAGATGCATCTTTGGATCAGTTAAGGTGTCAGTGCTGGGAAGCTTGTGGCTTTTTTCTGTAATTTATTGTGTTTTGGGTAAAAGCATCACTATTGATGCTGAGAAAGAATTTGGCTGAAAAATCTGAATGCAGTGGGAGTTATCAGTGAAGAGTGGGCAGATGTCCTGGAGGTGGGAAGGGACAGGAAGAGGGGTCATGAGACTGAAAATCCTCCGTGATGGGGAACGATGCACCAATGAGATGCTGAGCCTGGACAGCAGAGCCCTGAGAAACTGCAGCTGAGTCTGGATTTGGCTCCATTTTGCCTAAATAAAGAGTTTTTCAAGCAAAGTGACCGTGGATTGGGACTTTTCCCAGGAAGGCTCCTGTGCTCTGAACCCAACCCCCTCCTCACAGACAAGAGGGAAATTCCCAGCGGTGGGAATCCGGGCTTGCCGAGGCAGGCGCTGTGCTGGGGGTATCCAGGCTCTTACAGGAGATGATTATTTGCATTTAAGTCTATTAATTTCCTCTCCTAAAATCTGCCCTCTGGGCCCCAGCGTTGCTGTGGCTGTTTTCATTGAAGCCTTTTCAGTATTGGGAGGATGCTGGAGAATGTATTTCACTAGTTAAAGGTTATCGAATTCATGACACTCAGATTTATGAATCGGTGCTTCAGCTTCTGTTCCTGGGGCTTTCCCTCCTCCCAACGCCTCCTTTCCAACATCTTCCAGTTGTTCCCAAACAGCTGGCTGGCTAGCAGCATCACCACTTGCCAATGTAGGCTGAGGAGAGAAAGAATAAGTCAGAGCTATGTAACTCATGAATATAGTCTGAAAGTTTTGATGTTTTAAGCATAATACACTTTGAGAGTTAGGGGTGGTTATTTATTATTTAAGCTTTATCTTGTGTGTTTTACTGAGGGTTTAGGTTTCAAGTTTTCTTCAGGATGTCACTGTTAAAGGAAGCTGAAACTCTCATTGAGCTCCAGGAACTGGGCCTTTAAGGGAAATAATGTCAGGATATTCTGGGTGAAATGCTGAGTTGGCAACATCCAGATAAATCTCAAGTGAAGCAGTTTAGACCTCTGAAGGATGGTGTCGTAACCTGATCTCTGCTGGTGGGATCACTTTTCCGTGTGTCCAGGTTAGTGAGATGCCACAGGATTTTACCCCTGGTTGCAGGGAATCAGTTGGGTAAGGAGGAATTATCATGTTTGGGCATCTTGCTCTGAACACCTGGCAGGGAATCCTCTGTGATGCAGAGGAAACACCCAAACGTGCAGGTATATTTATATACACACATATATGTCTGTGTACGTATTTCTCCAAGTCTTTGAAGGGATGGGAGGTGGTGTAATCATACACAGAGGTGTAAAGCACTCTCTTGCCATTTATCCCAGTCTGATGCTGTCTTTGTGCATGGGGACAGACAATGTGGGGCCTTTTGGGCTAAGATTCAGTCTGTGCAATGGGCCTGATGGCTTGGTCCTCCATCCAAGACGATGCTTCTCAGGGAGTATGAAGCTCTCAGTAGTGTGTTGTAAAGGGTTTGTAGGTGCTCAGTTTGCAAAATGCCTTGGCCTGGGAGAAAATGAGCCCAAATCTGCTGTCTTGTTTGTGTGTGTGTGTGTGTGTGTGTGTGTGAATGCCCATAGGACTGTACCAAACCAGCTTATGGCTGGCACTGAAAATCCACGACTTGGCTTGGGTTGGTTTCAGGGACAGGTAGAGCCGTTGGGCTGCGTGAAAATGAACTCACAGTGAACTGTGTGCGTGGGCTGGGCTGAATTGCCCGTTTCATTCAACTCCCAACGGCTGAAAAGAAGCCTGCTGTGTTCAAGTGTCAAGAGGGGCCAGCGCTGAGCAATTCCTGTCGTAGCTCCGCCGGGGTGAGGGAGGGTGAGATGTTACAGAGTGGGGGTGAACTTCCCTGGTAAACCAGGAAAAAGGAATATTTCTCCAGTTTTGTTTGTAGCAGAAATCAGGGGCTTGGTAATTATATTTTTAAGTGGGTTTTTTTGTTTGTTTGTGGGTTTTTTTTTTGTTGTTGTTGTTGTTGAAGCTGAAAAGCATTTAAAAACCTGTGGATTAAATTCAAGACAGTGTCTGCTCACATGGGCATCACCTTGGCCCTGTATGGATGGCACAGCTGAGAAGCCACATGCCACAGGTCTGATTTACTCCGTTGGTGCTGATGCCACTGACTTGGTGTTGAGGACCAGCAGTTGGTGGGACCTGAAAGGCTGTTGGAGCCCGTGTTTACCCAGCGGTGAGTTCAGCCCTGCCTGCTGATCAGCGTGTGCCAGCCTGACGCATCCTTCCTCCGCACTCGGTGCTGTGTGGGGACAGGGAGGAGGGAAAGAAAAAGCCTGGCTTCCAAGGCGTCTCTGGTAAAATTTGCATCTCATCTCTGTTGTGTGTCCAGGCCAGGAAATGTGTTTTCCTTGAAAGTCTTCCTTAACCTGCTCATAGGATTGGGCACTTGGGGTGCGGTTGATTCCTGTCGTGGAGCAGAATTGGTGGCAACAACCCGAGTTTGCTTTGTGCTGCTTAATTTTGTAGAGAGGCATCATAACCCTTCTTTGGAGTGCAGTAAGAAAACTGCCATTGGCTTAATCAATGCAGGGAAATAAGGTATATAATGAGGACTAATAGCTGAAAAATGGCTTTTAATTTAAGTTCTGCAGTTCTTGTTCTTGCCTGAAATTACATGTGAATGCCAGAGTTTTCAGCTGTCAAAAACTTGTTGCCATAAAAATGAAGCCATCCAAAATCACAAATCATTTGTGAAAATACGAGCCTTAATCTCTGTGCTTAATCCCCTTGTGTAACGCCGACACACCGTTACTCACCCACCCACCAGCCTGCGACCGAACATCTTCTAATCCAGGGCGGTTTTGAGAGCTGATTTGTGGCAGCTCCCCCCACTTCAAACCCTTGAAAAGCAGAAACACACACGGCCTCCCTACGAACCACTTCATCTCTAAGCCCTGCTCCTCGCTTTTGTACTGGTGATAACCCGGAGCAGCATCGGGGAAGCCTGAGGATTAACGTTAATGCTTGTGTAGTGATTTGAAAACAACAGCTCTGCTCTCTGGAGGAACAGTTGTCTCCTCTTGTCAACGGAAAAAGGATTAACTCCTTTCCTGAAAGCACGTTAATTTAGCCAAAACAACATCAGTTCACCTAAAACATGTCCTGGGTTGGTGGGATGAAGTGTGCGAGTGGTCCTATGACTGGCTGTTCTTTTGCAGTTGAGTGTTTGAGGGTTCATGGAGGTGGGGTTTTGGGGGGCAGCTGGAGTCACAAACCACTGGAAGATGGTTTGTATTTAAGAAAAACAAACCCAAAAGTTAGTGGGACTGGGTTTTCTAAGGAGCAGTGGTTGAATCCTGGAATGGTGAGCCAGGGAAGAATATTTCTATCCCTTATTTATATTCCCTTCACTAGGAAATCTGTAGTAATTTTCTTTCGTTGACTTTGAGAAGACCTGGATTCGTGGAAAGGGGTTAGATGAAGTTTGTTAAGGTCTAGGAAATACCAGAGTTTTCCACAAAATGCTGGGTTTGCTATTCTGTGGCATATTTGGCTCTCCCAGGGAAATCACAGCTAACATTTGCTTCCAGCATCCATCCCTGGTCTCCCCCAGCACATCCCAACAATGATAATTCTGCAGGATAGTGTTGATACAAATAAGCTCTTATATCCCTGAATATTTTGTGCTTTTTCTTTCTCTCCTGTCCCTGTTTGCCCCATGACTGAGCAGGAGGAAGCTTTGCCTTGGTGTCAGGGCTGCTTCAGTCCACGGGGTTTATGAATTTCGAGGGTTCTCCTGGGGTTGTTGCAGAGCCACAGCAGTGAGGGAACACAAAACTCTTCCTCTAATAAGGTCATTTTGCATCCATGGGAGGAGAACAGCTTTAATCCTTACTAGATCTGGCTAGGCCGGATTCAGATCACTATTAACAGAGCCTTGAGCCTTCCAGTTTCATCTGCAGTGCTAATTTAAAGGAAGAAGGGGAGATATGTTGTCACCAGAAAGTTCTGGAGAGCTGCATGGTTGAGACATCCAGCTCAGGAATCGCTGAATTAACTTCTAGTTTGCGGTTAGATCACACATATAACACACATGCATGTAAGGTATGTTATATATGGAATTTATAGTAGTTTTATTAGAGCACATTGTTATATATAACACTCTTGTGTGTGTGTAGAATGTACAGATGTATGTATAATGTAGGCATGTACCATATGTAGCATGCATTATACATATAATATTGATAGTATATAGCACATATAAAATATACACATAATATACATACAACATAGAATGTTAGAATCATCAAGATTGGAACAGATCTTCAAGATCAGGTCCAACCAATCACATGTATATATGCATATATAAATATAAATTTGATAGTCTGTGTATATATATGTGTGTATATATATACACACACAGATATATATGTATATACAGACTCACTAGGTGAGTCCTGGACTCTGAGCAGAAACCAGGACTGGTGCTGGGCTCCATGGTCCCAGGCAGCCCCCTCTTACCCTCAGACTGTGTTTATTTTGACCTGCTCTTGTTGTATTATGTACCTAAATGCTGTTTACAGCCGTGTCTCTGCCCAGCTTTGCTCTTCCCTATTTTTAGATCCGGGTGCATAACGGTAAGGGCAAGGATTCAAGGTTGTGGCCAAACAGAAGTGTGCTGAATGGCACCCAAGTGACAGCAGAAGGGATGAAATCGAGCCTCATCTTGGCTCTGAGACAGAGTGGTGTTGCAGTGCAAAAAAAGACCTTTGCAGGACCCAGCTCCTGGCCAGATGGTGCACGGCAGGGTCAGTCCTTCCCAGCGAGGAGCAGTGATTTAAATCAGTGCGTAGCGGGCAGCAGCCATAGACAGCAAGTGATTTTAATTTCTGGAATCATTACCATTGTGTCATATCAGTTCTGGGTAGAACAATCAGCCTCTGAATCTGATGGGACATTTTGCAGTTGCTATTGGTAACCTTCACTGTTCCTTCTCCAAACACCGAGTCGGGGGGAAGGATGGTGTTGCCGAGAGCTGAGCAGTTAGCACAAAATTTGTGTTGATTTTCCAGAGTTTTTTTTATTTTGGGGGGTCATTTAAGGATAATACCAGACAGTGATTGATCAGGGGCAAAGTGGCTCCATCTGGCTCTGGAATCTGACTGTTTTTGCTCTGCCTTCCCAGGCAGTTTTCCCGGTTACTGTTAAGGCGCTGAATTCTCTCCTTAAAATAGAATATTATATTTGTGAAAATGGCTTGAAACCCCCAGTGCTTTCAGCATAGATACATGTTAGTGATACAGTAACAATGTTAATTGCAAACCTCTCCTCTTAGCAGCCTTTTATGCATGTGTTATGTTTCTCATGAATCCTTAAAAGACTTCTTTTCTAACATCTTATGGCATAAATGACTCATCTCACCTGACACAAATAGTGAGAAAATCAGAGCTTGCTTTTATTTTATTTTTTTTTTTTGCTGCCTCCTTTTCTTCTGATTTCAGAATGCATCATTTCTCTACTGTGGTTAAAGCCAAAGCCTCAGCATCCTTTCAATTATTTCATAAGAATAAGGAAAAAAAAAGGGAGCGTGTGTATGGGGAAGAGTAGGGCGAGGAAGGACAACGCAGCGGGGTCCGTTTAGCTTTTATAGAGGCTGCTTGAGAATTTTGAAGCTGGGGTTGTGGGCCATGATGTGTTTAGCATGAATACAATTTCTCTCCTCCAAAACCCTGAGTGTAAGGTCACTTGCTTGGCCTCCACTTTTCAATCTGCTCCTGTGTTTCCCCGCCCCTCCTGCAACTCAAGCTGCCGTCAGTACAAAATGTCTTTTTTTTTTTTTCCTTTTCAACCTGTACTTCACATCTTTTCATTTGTGTTTCAGTTGCCTGTCAAACCTGGGGAGTGCTGAAATTGAAATGTAAAATGTCCAAATTGTTCAGTACAGATCAGACTTTCCACACAAGCCTGATGATGTCACCTTCCCCGTGGGTGACCCACCTCCTCCGTGGGTGACGCTGCTGGCATGAAACCATCAGATACCCAAATAATGTCAGGGAATCAGCAAATTTCCACTTTCTGTGCCTCCCTGCC
>VXBZ01004564.1:553110-596669 GCA_013399135.1 Heliornis fulica | reverse complement strand
CGCCCTCTGTGCAGCAGAAGTGCAAGATTAATGGGGAGAAGCAGGGAAGTTTTGTAAGTCACCTTGTTGCAGGGCTGTGATGACTTTGGAGACAATTTCTGCTGCAATACACAATGCATGGCTGGAGGAAAGCATAGTAGTTTTCTTGCTTTCATGTTCTTGCATAAGCAGAGGGCTTGGGAAACCTCCTCAGCATCTTCAGGTCCAAGGAGGAAGGTGAAGGGACTGATGCTGGTGTGCTCCCAGAAAGGTTTTACTTTTACAGATGCTGATGTAATGATAGAGTCAGAATGGTTTGGGTTGGAATGGGCTGTTAAGGTCATCCAAATCGTGGGCAGGGACATCCATCACTAGATCAGGTTGCTCAAAACTTGGTAATCCTACTTGTGAGGGAGCCTTGTAAAGGTCCTTGATGCCTGTGATGAGTCTGACAGTCCTGGGGCTGGAGTCACCTGGGTGCTGGAACCACAAACCCTCCACGGGCAGGAGAGGGATGGATGTTTAACAAGAAGGATCTCTGCAGACATCTGCATAAGGCTTACAATTATTTTGGCTATTTGCATATCTGTCAGTGATCACAAATCTCACTGGTGGCAGGTTGTTGATAAGTGGTTGGAGCACGGGGACTGCGTTGAGACATTCTCTCTTTCATTCCCACTGCTCTCAGATGTGCCAATCGGAATTTATCCTTGCAGTGGTGTCAGTGCCTTTTCTCTAACACTACTCTACCTGATAATATGTTTCTCTGTGGAAGTGTGCCAAGCTCTGTGCTGTTCTGACCCCCATTTTTGCCCCTTGGATTCGCACCTATTTCTGTGAAGTGTGTCCTTTGAGTGTGTTAGTAAAGCTGCAATGAGAAGTACCAGCATCTCAAAGAGCAGCGGCTCCAAATTAAAGGTTTCGAGGCAGACAGCGTGCTATCACCTCTCCTGTGGATGGAAACAGCTCTGAGGAGGGATATGGTGACCTCAGTGGGGTTGAGTGACCATTGAGGCTGTTAAAAAACATATTAGCAGCTGCTGAGCTTGGAGCCCAAGTGTCAGACATGGTCTGAGCTGTGCAAATACAGAGATTTGCACCCACTGCTTGTAGAAAAGGACTCTCCCCTCTTGGGTTTCTCATTTTGGTCTCATGAGTGAACAGAAATGATAGTGATCTTAATAGAGTTGCATCTTTTCATCTCCAAGGAGGACTGATGTGCTTCAGTTGCCCTGGAGTGATCTTTGTGTTGGTGGGATGTGGTTGCTTTGTCATTAGGTGCTTAACTGAGAGCTGCTTTTCCTCCTGATGCTGAACCACGTGAGGTTTTTCAATCCCAGCACTTAAGATTTGGAAATAATAGTTTGTTTCATGTAAGGGGAATGCACCCATAGAAATGTTTCCCTCTTCTCATTTAGTCAGGTGGTCCCAGGTTAAATGTGAAGCAAATTGTTGGCTTCTGGGATGGTTTTCACCAACTGGACTGCAAATACTGTGCTCAAGTAGGTGATTTTGTAGTAGTAAGTGATAGAGAGGGGAAAAAAAGACATCTGCCAGCCCCTGGAATGGTGGCAGTCTCATTGCCAATAGACTTATGTCTTGAGGACACTGGTTTTCTAACAGAGTTAAAAAAGGCTTCAGAGTGAGCTACTTCTGAGGCATCAGAGCCTCTACATTGGACAGAACTTTTACAGATGCCCTGACTTCTGCAGGACAAGCTTTGACTAGCTTTCCATGCCAATTAGACATCAAAGAATCTAGATGGGAGGGGATGCTGCACTGAGGAATGTATTCTCTGGTGTGTAATAGTTGCAAATAAAGCTTTTTGACAGGTTAGGGCATGCAGAATATTGTTCTCCTCTTGAATTTGTGGTCTAATATATTCCTGCTGCCATTTAGTGGGGTCCATAGTAAGGTCACTTCTTGCATCTTTTTGCCTCTTGTCATAATTCCATGAAGTTTGTGGGAAAGTAATAATTTGGGCTGCTATCTCATTGTCTCATGATGTAGTAGAAGTTAAGGGGACTTGTGGATAAGAAGATGCATCCACACTTACCAATCAGAGAGTCCAGTAAGCCCAAGATGTGAGTTTAGGAGCCAAGGTGAAAGACCAGAAATTTAATCACAGTGGAGCAGTGGAAGGAGCCTTTCAGCTGAGACTTTAGCTCATGCCATGAGAACAGAGAGGCACATGAAGACTGTTTGAGGCCAGGAGAGGCACAGAGTAGAGAATCCATATCATGTGGGGTTTTTTTTGTTGTTTTTTTTTTTTTTTTTTTTTTTTCTGGCCGAAGTTCTTGTNTTTCCAAGGGAGTGCAGTAGGTAGCAGGACACTGACCTCATCAATGTCTATAAATATGTAAAGTGTGAGTGTCAGGAGGATGGAGCCAGGCTCTTCTCAGGGATGGCCAGTGACAGGACAAGGGGCAATGGGTCCATGCTGGAACATAGGAAATTCCATGTGAATGTAAGGAAAAACTCTTTCCCTGTGAGGGTGACAGAGCCCTGGGACAGGCTGCCCAGAGAGGTTGTGGAGTCTCCTTCCCTGGAGACATTCAAACCCATCTGGACACGTTCCTGTGTGACCTGCTTGAGGTGATCTTGCTTTGGTGGGGAGGTTGGTCTTAGGTGGTCTTTTGAGGCCCCTTACAAACCCCATCNGGAGGATGGAGCCAGACTCTTCTCAGGGATGGCCAGTGACAGGACTAGGGGCAGTGGGTCCATGATGTAACATAGGAAATTCCATGTGAATGTAAGGAAAAACTCTTTCCCTGTGAGGGTGACAGAGCCCTGGGACAGGCTGCCCAGAGAGGTTGTGGAGTCTCCTTCTCTGGAGACATTCAAACCCACCTGGAAACGTTCCTGTGTGACCTGCTTGAGGTGATCTTGCTTTGGTGGGGAGGTTGGTCTTAGGTGGTCTTTTGAGGCCCCTTACAAACCCCATCATTGTGTGATTCTGAGATTCTGTGCTTGCACAGAGCTGGGATGTTGTCCAGAGCATCTGTGAGCCCAGGGAGTGGTGGAGGATGTGGTGGGGAGGTGAGCAGAGAGGTGCAGGACACAGGCATCAGAGACCGGGCTTCATCCCCTCTGCTCTGCATGGAATCACTTCTTTCAAGCCAGCAGCAGAATAATTTACACCAAACTTCTGTCAGTGATGCTTTAACACTCATTTGTACTGTTTTACAAAGTGGTTTATGGTTAGAAGTTATGGAAGAGCTTAAATTGAAATAATGGAAGTTACCTGTAAGGAGTCAGTTGTGACAGGAATGCAGACCTGTCCACTAGGCAGCAGCTATTAAATGTCCAAATATTGAAATGTCCTTAACCTCTTGTGTCAGGAGCTGTCTGTTCTGGAGTGAGGGTGAAGGAATGTGAAGAAGGGATGAAGGAATGTGAAGAAGGGATGAGCAGAGGGGTGAGAGCCCTGCATGGATTGACTCCTGCTTTAACACGGACAGTAATGAGGGATCACGATAGTGTGGTGTCTATCTGCCTTAGTTTTACTAATTAACTCCAGGCTAATGAGAGGAGGAGGATGTTTTTTGTTTCTCATTCTTCAGGTGGATGGAAGAATGGAGGAAAGCAGGAGGTCCTGGCTGCTAGAAGGGGGGAATCAAGAGCCTGGTGGTTGCGATCCCTTTGGGATTGCAGTGCTAGCCTGGAGGATTAGGATGGCTTTTGGGAGAACTGGAGCAAAGCCAAGGAAAACTGTTCCTTGCCTTGAAACAGGCAGTGGGCTCAGAAAAGCCTTTGCAGAGTTTGTGTCTTGAAAGCACGTGGTGTCACTCAAGTTGGGGGCAAGTTGAGATGGGGAGTCGGGAGTGTTCAGAGCTGATGTAACGTTACCCAGCCCCTGGCTGGCACTCAGTGAAACACCCTCAGTGTTTAATAAGGTGAAAAAGCATCAGGCTGTGAAATGTCAAGGTCTTTTTTTCTCATATTTGACTTCACTGAAATGATCAACTGCTGTGAAATTTCTTTTAGGTCTGAGTATCATCAAGGGATTACCAGATTTAAAATCAAATTACTCCAGTAAACTTCCCTTACCTACCTAAAGTACTAGATACACCTTGGGCTGGATAAAACCTGATGGACTGCAGTCCTGGCAGGTGGGTGAAGAGCTGTTGAGAACCTCTGCATCTGGGATGGGTAGAAAGGTTCCACTTCTCCTGCTGGCTGCATGGAGGGTTCTTCTTGTTTGTGACTGTGACTCTCTGCCACCCTCTTGCTGGTCAGACATTGGACCAAGCCACCCAAAGTGGTGGGCATCCCATTTTAAATAAAGGACTGACTAATTAAAGAGGTCCACACTTGAGTGCTGAAGAATGAGCTAGTGTTGTGGGAAGGGTTTTTGGCTTCTACAGCCTCCAAAATGTGATGATGGGCCCAATTTGCTGGGGCTGTGTGTAGTTGAGTTGTACAGCAGAGGGGCAGATGGACCCTACAAAGAAAGGTGTCAGGAGCCCAAAGCACAGCTGAGGTGGGGAGGGAGGACTTCTGCCTTTTCCTACCTGTGGTGCTGAGTGTGACAGTCAGCTCTGTGCCTCGGCTTCCTGGCAGCCAGAGGCTGGGCCAGCACTAGTGTAGGGGTGCAGACCTCCTCCAGTCTGTCCCACAGGCATCTTGGGATTGTCATTCTCCCTTGCTCATCAGGCAACTCCCACCACCCCCAGCTCTGCAGGAATGCTGGCACCCAGCCTGCTTTATCCTGGTCTCTGCCAGCAGCCATGTGCTGTTTGCTGTCCTGTCCCAGCCCTGTGGGATGTTGACCGTGGCTGTGTCATGACTACGCTGCCATCCCATCCTTCTTCTGCCTTTCCACGTGGTTGTATTTTGGGTTCATCTCATTTTTTCCATATGTGTTTAAATTTCTTTTCCCCTCTTCTGGTGACAGCCAGTTGAATCCTGAGCTCCACAGGCTCTAGCAGGTTGTAGGCTCCAGGAGGGTTCAGGGTTTCCACCCTCACCACTACTCAAATAGGTTAAAATAAAGGGCTGGAGAGGGTAACTCGGGTTTGGGGGGTTTCAGTGCTCAAAGCTGACAGTTTTGACTGCCTGGAGACTTTTGCATTGAAGAAAACTACTCCTGATTTTCTAGTTTATCCTGGCTGTGGACTTAAACTCATGCTCAGTTTTCCCAGTCTTCTGTTCATCCTCCACATGGTTAAAGCTGGCCCGGGGAAGCCGGGTCCTCCCGCACGTGAAATCAGATCTGCACGTCCTCCCTCCCAGCCAGGGACCTGACCGAGGTGTCTGGTGTCCCAAGGCATCCATCTGTCCTTCTCATCCAGTGCTGTTGGCTTTCCAAGCGTTGTCCTGGGACTGTCCCGTGCCGTGGGATGCAGCTCAGCAGCTGGGATGATTCACCAGTTGGAACAGTCTTGGCTGCAGAGGGCAAGAGATTTAAAGGCTGTTCAAATATTTGTTTCCTACTGAAGTTTATCCAGAAGAACAAACCATGGCCAGGCTGCAGAGCAGGCTGAGGGAAGCTCAGATCCTGGATTTTCAGCCCAGGCAGGAGGGGAAACCATCTCCCACCCACTGCAGGGAGTACTGCCCTGAGTCCCACAAGTGGCTGTCATTAACTGGGGCTGGTGGCCAGCTGGAGTGAGGTGCCTGTGGTGGTCCCCTTCCAGCAGGGACCAGCTGCAAACATCACTCTGTGATTTCCAGGCAGGCAGAGTTCATAAAATCTTTAAGGTTGGAAAAGACCTCTAAGGTCACTGAGTCCAAACATCAGTCCAACACCACCATGTCAACTAACCCATGTCCTGGAGCGCCACGTCTACGTGGTTTTTGACCCCCTCCAGGGATTGTGACCCCACCACCACTCTGGGCAGCATGGTCCAATGTCTGACCATTCTTTCAGTGAATAAATGTGCTATTTAAACCTCCCCTGACACAACTTGAAACCATTTCCTCTCATCTTAAATGAGTGGTTGCAGATCATCCCAGAAACATCAGACTCTTCATGTTCCAGGGTATTGGGCTGTTTGTGCCATGTTGGACATCTGGGGAACATGGGGAAACCCCTTATTTCCCCATCCTGTGCATCAGCAGGCTGCTGGGCTGCTTCCATGGGTATCACTTTTGCCTGAGGTTGTTGGGTGTTCCCTGCTTCAGGTTTGTCCACGCTTTCCCACTGTTCCATGTTCCTTGTGTGGATTCATGAAGTGACCTGGGTTAATTCAGAGTGTTCAGAATAGAAACAGCCACTTTTATAGTCAAAGTCTTCTCCTTTAGCCACTACCAAGAGCATTTCCAGATCTCATGGTGCTGCAGTTGCTGTCACTGTGTCCAAGGTTGGCACCTCTGCTCCCTTCCCCAGTCCAGCTCCATCCATCTCGCCCTCCTTGAAAAACAAAACTCACATCTATTCCCTCCTCCTCCCTCGAAGTGTTTGACAGTTGTTACTACTGTCCTTCCTTTGTTGTTTCTGTTTATCCATCTGTCTGTAATTTTTGTAGAAGCTGCACTGGTTTTAATTAATGAGAAATTGTTGTTGTAGTTGCCATTCAGCACTCTTTATTTCTTCAGTTTGCTCTTCTGCTAGTGAGCCACTTCGAGTTAACCTCTTCCAGCATGAAACCCCCTCAGTTTCAGGTAGCATCTCTTTGGGGTTAAGCATGAGAACACTTGCACTCAGTATGGACAATAAATTTTGCTCTTGGTTGCATGGATGTTCAGTGGCTGAAGAGTGAGAAACTCTTTGTGGGTTTGCACTGAACCAAGTCTCCTGTGTTTTGGGGTGTCTGCTTTTTGCCTGGACTGCTCCCAGCACTAGCTGGATGCACCATGAGCCATGTTGTGGGCAGTGGGAGAACCAGACCAAGTGCCTTGGCAGTGCTGTTGCTCTGTCCCTTCCATCCTTCACATCTTGGTGGCTGGGGAAGGTGCTGCCTGGAAAGCATCTTAAAAGCTGATGTTGTCCTCAGACTTGAGGTTTAACCCTGACTAGAGCACCTTGTCCTGCATGTAGTTTGTAAGGACAAGGAGTGACAGGGCGAGGGGTGATGGTTTAAACTAGAGCAGGACAGGTTTAGGTGAGACCTGAGGAAGAAGTTCTTCTCTCTGAGGGTGGTGAGACACTGACACAGGTTGCCCAGAGAGGTGTTGGAGGCCCCATCCCTGGAGACATTCAAGGTGAGGGTGGATGAAGCTCTGAGCAATATGATGTAGTTCAAGGTGTCTCTGCTCGTTACAGGGGGTGGGACTGAATAGCCTCTGAAGGTCGCTTCCCACCTAACAGTCTGTGGTTCAGTTATTGTAGTTTCAGTGCCCAGCTGAGAGGACAAAGACTTCAAATCAAAGGTTGAATGTTCTTCACTGAGTTCCTCTGTTTTGCCCAGCAGTGGATGCTGCTGTGCCCAGGCACAGTGGGGCTCATGTTTAATTTATTTTAATTAATACCTGCAGGTACAGAGGCACCTTTCTGCAGCCTGAGGGTGCCCAGACCCTGGTGCTGCAGGTGCCCACCTGCTCTAAGAAGCCCCTGAGGTGGAGGTGCTCAGTGCTTGGCTGGACCAGCCCCAGGCTACGAGCAGGATCTGTAACAGAAGTGGCAATTGGCCTCGGGTTTTTCTGCTCTTGTCCAGGGTCTGACTCATTAATTTCCGCACTTACTGGAAGCAAAGCTTATTATTGCAACATTTAATAAAATCAAAAGCCAAAACAAAATATTGACAAGAAAATTGTTTCAATACTGAAGGAAACAACTGTAGCATGCTGTTAGCCATTAGCTTTGCTGCACTGAGCAGCCTCTTCACTCAGATGCCTGCTCTCTCCTTCTGGATCCTCACTTTTTTACGTGGTCTCTTATCTCTGTTTGCCTCGACTCCTGCATGGAGTGAGGCATTGTCTTGTCTTATAGTTTCTTTGGAGCATTCTTTAATAATGGCAGCTCTAATATACTTTGTAAAAGAGAGCAGCAGCATCTTTAAGTGTGCTCAGAGAGGTGAGGCTGAAGGCTGTGCTTCCCGAGAACTGCGAAAGTCGGTTGCTCCTGAGGGCTCTGAGATATTTACTGCTAGATGTTAA
Source organism: Heliornis fulica (assembly GCA_013399135.1). Lineage (NCBI taxonomy): Eukaryota > Metazoa > Chordata > Aves > Gruiformes > Heliornithidae > Heliornis > Heliornis fulica. The sequence continues at coordinate 588,650 of VXBZ01004564.1, read as the reverse complement.
TTATCCTGATTGTTACTGGTCTTTATATTGGTAGTCAAGTCAGATTTCTGTGCTTGAGACTGTAGACTTTTGCAGTGATTTGGTTTTTTGAGTAGAGATAATTGTATTTGGTGATAAGACTCCTGCAACCTTTCTCTGTGCCCACCAGATTTGGTCTGCTGGTCTGTACCCATCTAAAAGGGTGCATTGATGGACCATGACCTCAGGAGTTGCAATGCATTTTGGACTCCCACCAAAGCTGATGTGGACCCAGAGCACCTAGCTCATTGCTGGCATTGCTCACAGCAGAAAAGCTCTTAACTTCTTTCTGCTGTGGCATGAGGCACAGGATGGGTGAACAGTGGTGCATCAGCTGTGCTGGCAGCCCATGACTTCACAGATTTTCCAAGTAGGAGGAGATCCAAAACCAGATGGAGATATCTGGAAAGAATTTGGGCAGGTTCCCTGATCAAGGATCAAAACCATGACAATGTTTGCTTGCAAGAAATGCATAAATAAAAGGAAAGAAATTACAGGCTGTGGTTCTGCAGTAATTCCCCATGGATCTCTCCATGGCAGCCCATGGGTATGGTGCACAGCTTGTGAGGGTCTGACTGCTCAGAGAGAGAGAGGACAGACCTGGGAACAACCATTGTGCTGGTCACAGAACCAAAATTACCCAAGGTTTGAAGTAACTTTGAGCTCAGGTTGGGTGAGTGCTGTCCTCCTGGTACTGGGCCCTCACAATCAGTTTGCTGTGTGAATGGTGGGGGCTTTTGCAGGAGAGTTGGCTCAAGCTGGAGAGACACCTCAAGCAGAGATTTCTTTTTGTTTCTTTATGGATGAGGCCATTGGTCTGTGTCAGAGTGTGACCCACTGATAACTGCCAGGGAATTGTTTTTTGGGGTGTTTGCTGTGGATTTGGGCAGAGGTGGCAGGAAGGAGTTTGCCCAACCTGTGTTACCTCTGTCATCTCTGTAGTATGAAACTACATCCTGAGGGTCAGATTTTAACAGCCCTTTATTGCTGCTGACACTCCTGCTAATGTCTATGGTTTGTTGGATCATGGCATTTAATGACAGAGGGTTCAGCACCATCCATCCTGAGTGGTGCTGGCTCGGGAGAGGGATGATTAAGACCCCATTGAGGACTAAGTGGATGATTTAATACTACTTGGTTTGAGGGGAAATAAAACACCAAATCAGAGCCTTGCCTTCATTGGAAGTTCAGTGATCTGCTGCTGTTACAAGCTTTGGGTTTTATGAAAAACTGTGCAGAAAGAAGTTGTATAAATGGGCTTCTCTGTTTGAATTGTGCTTGGATTTATGTCAGTAGTGTGCACTTTGAGTAAATGTTACTACTGCACATACAGTGACTTTTAGCAGGAGTGCTTATTGCTCTGCAACGGCAACGTGCTTCATCTGCGGGAGCCAGAGCTGCTGCTCTGTGTTATCAACACCACTGTCTGTTCAGGTTTTATGATTTTTAGGAATTTTTCCTGCCCTGCAAGGGAAGAGAGCATGAGCTGACTTGCAGATCTGGTTGTAAGGGCAGCGAGTATGTGCAAGGTGGAGTGAAGAACCCACCGTTGCCCTCGGATCCTGGAGAGAGATCTGCAGCCTTTGGATTATGAGGAAAAAAGCCTTTATCCTTGTAAACTTGGATTAAACATGTTTGATCTAAAAGAAATACCAACAGCTTCTGCAGTGCATTTGCACACTGACTTCTTGGAGTGAGAGCAAGCTTGGACTTGGAAGTGAGTTTCCAGTCTTTGCTGTGGAGAAGAGGGATTAAGACTCCCCAAGATGGGAATTTTCCTTTCCAGGACGTTCCTTCTGGCACCATTTTTATTAGCATGAAAATTCGGTGTAAAATGGTTTTCTATAAAAATCATGATGTCTGTACATGGCAGAGTGGAGGATTTTTCTTGGAGAAGGCTGTTTCCTGAAGGCATTACACACTGTGCTTGCAGGATTTGCCCTTTACGCTGAGGAACTGCATTTACCCTGGCAAAGCCGTGTCTTTTACAAGGCTTTGCTCCTTAGCTGGGCTGCCTGAAATAACTTTGCACAGTGCTTTTTCGATGGTAAATTCACTTCTGTGAAGGACCTATTTATGATTTCTTTTTTAGCAACTCGTTAGAGTAATTTCCACTTTTTAAAAAAAAATTATTTTTAATACGCCAGTAGAAATAGCATTGCCAAAATAACATCATTTTTCTTTCCATATTCATATGGAAAGGGAAGAGTGATAAAATCAGACTGGTTTCAGGGAGAATAAAAGGGGGTGAGAGTAATCAAAGGGGAAGGTTGAGGTCTGTGCAGGATCTGTGTGGGGAAAGTGGAAGTGTCAGAATCACATTGTAGCTAAATTTCTGGGGACTCTCAACATGATTTGTGTGCAAAGGCTGTTGGGGGTTTCTTTTCCCTCTTAGTTTACAACAGAAGTGCTTTATTTCAGTTTTTTTTGAGTCTCTTGTGCTGTGAGCACCGCTCTATATTTATACAGCAAACGCTGCAAGATATATATGTGAAATTGTTAAGTTTATATATATGTATCTATATATATCTAATACCTGTGAAATCAACCCTTTCATGAATAATTTATCTCAGGCTGCTTGGCTCTCTGTATAGATTATTTAGAATTCATAGAAGGTTTTTCACAGAGAGTTATAAATCCAAATGATTAAAAAAAAAAAAAAAGCAATTCAATGTCAACAGATAAACCTGTGTGTGAATAACAAACGATCATCCATCGCATGGTGCTCTGTTGGATGCTGCCTGCAAGGAGCTACTGACAGCTCTTGTCATCAGGGAGAGGGGGATGCTTCTTATTCCTCATTCCCCCTGATATTTTTTCCACCCTTTCCATGTGTGATGCCTTGTTGTCCTCTCAACTTCATCCTGTTTCAGATGCTTTGGTGCTGGGGTTCATGTGTGTCCATCCCTCCAGTGATGCTGTGGTTTATCTGCTCTTGCTGCACACTATGCCCCAGCATCTGCAGCAGCAGCTACCCTGAAGATTAAAATGTTTTGGTGCTTCTAATAATTATGAGATAATGATTAGAAATAGGGTTGTTTACAAATTAGCTGCCCATTCTTATTCTCCTTGCTACAGGCTGTGTGTTTGACTGTTCCTTGTTAATCCTGCTGATGCTGGGTGGAAGGTAGAGTGGTGTGGGGTTTGCTGTTGTGAGCCTGGAGCAGGTCCAGGAGAGGCCACAAGGATGATCCAAGGGCTGGAGCACCTCTGCTATGAAGACAGGCTGAGAGAGTTGGGCTGGTTCAGCCTGGAGAAGAGAAGGCTGCTGGTAGATGTCTGAACCCCTTCCAGTCCCTGAAGGACCTACAGGAAAGCTGGGCAGGACTGTTTGTAAGGGCATGGAGTGATGGGACAAGGGGAGATGGTTTAAACTAGAGCAGAGCAGGGTTAGATGAGACCTGAGGAAGTTCTTCCCTCTGAGGGTGATGAGACACTGGCCCAAGTTGCCTAGAGAGGTGTTGGAGGCCCCATCCCTGGAGACATTCAAGGGTGGATGAAGCTCTGAGCAACCCTGATCTAGTTCAAGGTGTCTCTGCTCACTGCAGGGTGGGACAGGACCTTTAAAGGTCCCTTCCCATCAAATGCAATCATTCCATTCCATTCTGGGACTTGCTCTCTCTGTGTAAATACTGTCCTTTCAGCACACCAGCAAGGCTCATGGTTTCCTCCAGTCTCTCAAAAACACTCCAGGCCCATCAGTCTGGGTTATTTAGGTTAATTCTGGGGGTGCATCAGTTCAGCTAGAAAAACTGGATAAACACAGGACCATTGCTTCCCTGACACAGGCTGAGGAGGATTTCAGGCACAGACTCTGTATTGCTTTGAAAGCTGAATAAAATTAACGGCTTTGTGACTGGGATGAAGGCAGCCCTGGAGGGAAGATGCTTTCTGGATGCTGTGTGGGAGGTGGAGATGTGATGGTGAGGCTTGAGGGCAGGTGGTGGTAGAGGATGCTCCCCTGAAGTCATGGGAGGAGTCATCCCTGCCTTTGGAAAGACAGTTTGCCATGCTGTGCAGCTCTGGGCACAGATCAGAGGTGAGGTCACACTGCACCCAGTGTCCTGTCCTGGTCCAGCACTGCTGGGACCTTCTCATAGCAAACAGTGGTGGAGCAGGTCAGTGCCAACATCTGGGCTGAGCCCTGGTGGTTGTTTTAGTTTGGAGAAGTTTTTCCTGTTAATCCAGGTATTTACATAATCCTTTAATAACTTTTGAGTCCTGCAGCTCCCTGTTGTGACTTTATGCTGGATAAAAGACTTGGAAAAAGTTCTCTTGTTTACTCTTGTTATTATTTACCTCTTCACCTTGTGCTTAAAAACTAAACAATCTCCTTGAGGAGAGGGACCATAAACCAACCTCTCCAAAGGGATCTCCTCCCATATTCCCTATTCTTAGCTCTGTTTAGAGACTGAGCTGGACTGGGGATACAGGCTGTAGAACAAGATCTAATAAACCATTTAAATGCTGTTTTTTCTTAGGTATTCCTTACTCCTGCATTCTTTATGTTACTCCCAGTATTGATCTGTCAGTGAGCAAGCTGTCAGTCCTCATCCTAGGTGCTACTCCATGTGCTCAGTGTTACTAAAGGTAGATGAAAATTAAACACAGCTACGATTCCACCATCCTAATTTTGTCTTATTATTTGCTTATTTTTTCTTTTACCTGTTACTTTCCAAAAACAATGTGCAGGAAGGGGAAGAAACCAGTTGGTTTTGAGCTCCTGAGCTGAGTTTGCTCAGCATAGACTTTGCTATCCTTGTGTAGAGGTGGAGTACGTGCTATGGAGCAAGAGCTGGTATCAGAGACAGAAGTTACACTTTCTGTTTTACTTCTCCTTTCTCCTCCCCCATCCTGGGGGGTGGTGGGGAATTTCAGCAGCAGTGGTTGTGAAATCAGCTCCAGTCCCTTCCAGCTTGTGTTTCCTTGCCAAGATGAGATTGCTCACAGTTGTGATGTTGCCTGAAAGAGTATCGAGGTTTCCTGAAAGACGTTTCACAGCTGAAGAAAACGGGAATAAGACTGTTAAATTGAAAGGCTTAAGGCTTTATGAGGTATCCCCTCCCCCTGTTTTTGTGTTGAAACACTTAAAATGAGTAAAAGCAATTCCCTCCATGTAGCCAGGAGCTCCAGCCTGGCTGTTAAATGGCCTGGAGGTACAGGGTCACCCCAAGTGATGTGCTGGCTCCCACTTATGTTACTGAGAGTAGAACCCTTGAAAGAGCTGAGGGGGTTGAGGGGGGAGGGCGGGTCAGAAAGGCAATTTGGAACATAATTTCAGCTTTTCTATCTTGAATTAATCTAAATACTCTCCAGTGTGACACAAGCCAGGCTGGTGGTGGTGCAGCATCCCAGGGCATCACCCCAACCAGAGACCCTGCACTGTGCTGTGCCTCTCACAGCAGCCAGACACTGCTGCAGAGACAGTCCCCTGAGACATTCAGAAGGGGATCAGTGAAAACTGTCATCTTTGAGACACCTGTACCGGGGATGTTTGGGTTTCCAGACAGTTCTGCACAATTAAGGCATTGTGCATCAGCTCCTGTTAAAAGGGAGCAGCCAGGAATACCATAGAGCTTTAGAAACGTCTGTAACATTCACAACAAAGGCTGGTTTGACACCATCTGATTATTTTCACACCTCTTTGTACAGGTTTTCCTTGTGCTGCTCTAAGATATCCATCCCTGGCTGGGGAGAGGCCAGGGCAAGTTTCATTCCGTAGCATCGCTGCTAGCGTGGTGCTCTGTGGTCTGGCTGCTCTCCTGCCTGAGCCTGGCTGGAGATTATGAGCCAGTTGATTGCAAGCTGGAGCAAATGTTTTATTGCCTTCCCAAAGAAGGGTTGTTGCTAAATCCTGTCCTCCAGCAAAGCCATCCTGAGCTTTCAAGCTCAGAGAAGCAGTGCACACAAAATAAAAAAGGAGCTGTTGTGTCTGTGCTGGGGTGAGAAGGGGGGAAAAAAACGAAGAAGATATTTTGGGATGTGCTTTTTCTGATTGTTGCCCTTTTCCTGCTCACTTTGCTGTGAGCTGTGACAACCCCTGGTGCTGTGTGAGGTGGGAAGATGGGGGTGGTGGGAGGGTCTGGCAGCTCAGGGTTTGCACCGGTGCCCTTGGGGACACAGGAGCATGGGCTAGCAAACCTGGAGTAGCTTCTCCTTGGGAAGAAAGGCTCCAGGCTTTCCTGTCATTGTCCCATGAGACAAGCAGCTATGCAGGGGGGTGCATGGGGATGCCCTTCCCCAGTGGCACCCATGGAAGAGCCCATTTTGCTGTGCAGTTTTGCAGCAGACCCCACCAGCGTGGCACCCTTGCAGCGGTGCCACCACCCTTTCCTGCTGCTTCTCCCCCCTTGATTTTTCCTTAAATTTTCCACTCCCTGTGAATGTTGGAGGGAACATCTCAAACTTTAAGCTGTTTGAGAGATAAACCCAGCTTTGGTAGCTTTTTAAAATTTCTTTCCCATTTCCAGTTTCTCCGGGTTTGTGGTAATTACTCTGCGGCTGTTGTCCAAGCGCGTGTGTTTTAATTGAGTTATTTTCAGGCCTGTCTGCTGCATGTGTGCCAGAGGTGTATTGCAGCTCTGGGTGAGGCAGGTGGAAAGAGCCCAGAGTGTTAATTCTAATGGTGGAAATATCTTTGTTAGAAGAGCACTGGAGATCTTCAGATGCTTTCTGAGTAGGCCATCTGTCAGCTGCAAGATGTACCTGTCTGGGGAGTCACAGAGAGACACCAGGGTGGTAGTGAGGGCACTGATTTCCATTTATTATTTTTTTTCAGACTTTAACCACCTCCTGGATGCTTTCCAGTCTCTGCCCTGGAGACCCCCCAGCCCCAAGGCCAGAGCACAGGGGTCAGACGATGAAGTAAGCCTTCGCTTCTTCTACTTCCACACCAAATACACCCAGTGTAAAATAGTTTATAAAGGGGAAGTAGTAGATTTGGAGGGTGCCAGGAGGAAGAGAGCTCTATGAATTATGCCCTGGGTCAGAAGATGTCCCCAGTAGCTGTGACCTTCATGGTCATCACCTGACCAGTGAGCCTGGTGGATGTGAATGAGGTGTGAGAATCAATTGGGTGCCGCCTCATAAATTAAACTGACTTTCTTTAATGCTCTGCTGAAATTCCAGTTGGAAATTGAAGGTGAAACTTTGTTCCTTAAAATCAACCTTTTCTATCTGTCCCATCCTATTGAATGGGGAGATGATTGAATGAGGTAATTGAATCATTGTTTTCTAGACTCCATTACGTGGGAAGGGACCTCTAAAGGTGCTGCAGTGAGCAGGGACACCTTGAACTAGATCACGTTGCTCAGAGCTTCATCCACCCTGACCTTGAATGTCTCCAGGGATGGGGCCTCCACCACCTCTCTGGGCAACTTGAGCCAGTGTCTCACCACTCTCAGAGGGAAGAACTTCTTCCTCAGGTCTCACCTAACCTGCCCTGCTCTAATTAAACCATCATCCCTCATCCCATCACTCCATGCCCTTACAAACAGTCTTGCCCAGCTTTCCTGTAGGTCCTTCAGGGACTGGAAGGGACTCACAGGTCTCTCTGCAACCTTCTCTTCTCCAGGCTGAACCAGTCTAACTCAGCCTGTCTTCATAGGAGAGGTGCTCCAGCCCTCAAATCATCCTTGTGGCCTCTCCTGGACCCTCTCCAACAGGTCCATGTCCTTCTCGTGCTCAGGTTCCAGAGCTGGACACAGTATTCCAGGTGGGATCTCAGCAGAGCAGAGAGGGGCAGAATCTCTTTTCTGTCAGCTGTCCACACTCCTTGTGATGCAGCCCAGGATGCCATTGGCCTTCTGGGCTGTGAGTGCCCATTGCTGGCTCATGTGTGCATCAGTTCCCCAAGTCCTTCTTTGCAGAGCTGCTGTCCATCACATCACCCCCAGCCTGTGTTGGTAGCGAGGATTGTCCTGACCCAAGTGTAGGACCATGCTCTTGTCCTGGTTGAACTTCACAAGGTTTGCACAGGGTCACCTCTCCAGCTTGGAGATGTTGCTGAGGGGACAGGCTCCCTTAGGAGCCTGCTCTAGAGCCAGTGGAAGAGGATGGCACAAAGAACATGTGATTTAGCATGTGAGTGTGGTTTAGCATCACTTCATCGTTCTCCTCACTGGTGTGTTGGAGGTTGTGTCTGGCTGAGGTGTGCAGCCTTTTGTGCTGCCCCATCAGGGGCAAGTGTGAGTGCTGGCTCTGTGCCCCAGCCGGCTCCTTGGCATTTGGGCTCGAGAGCGATGGGTGATTGTGTGGCTATTGCTGTCTGATAAATGTCATGGTCTCCAGCTGCTGGAAAATCACACCCAGTGTTCTTCCTCTCCTTCTCACCTATTTCACTGAGGCATACCTGGCATGATGGAGAGAGCTGGGAAAAATTACAGGGTGTTTATTGCAAAAAGGTGCTTTCAAGTAAATTATGTTCTGAAGGTGAAGATCTTTGGATTCCTGACCACGTAATAAATCTTGTTTGCAGGATGAAACAGGCTCTCAGCAGAAGCCAGAGGGCTGGCCTTTGAGCAAAGATCCTTATTTGTGACTCCTGCTAGAGCAAAGTGATGTTCCATTCATCAGAGATGCAAAGTCTGATCTCCTTTGTGTGTTGCATCTTCCTCTCCTGAATGCCACTTCTTCTTTACCAGTCTCCTGGAGTCCTTATACTGGTCCTTATACTCTGGTGTGGGTGGAGCATCTCCAAGCTTTTCTCCTGACCATTAAAATCTTGATGTGTAGCTGCATCTGCTGCGAGCAGAGCTGCTATAGCTGGTAGGAACCACTTTCTTTGGAGTTGTATTTGCATAACAGTTGTTTTCATCCTGACAGCAGCAACTTCAGAGTGGCTGGACAGCTGTAACGATGGGTTCTTGTGTGTGACTGTGGATGGTACCATCCTACACCCACCCTGCACTAACCCCTGGGTGTTTCCCCAGCAGCTTGGGGGGATTGTCCCTCCTTCCTGTCCATCCTGCCAGGCCTCCTGATAGTGCTAAATAAGTAGGTGGTTACTTTTTGATGCAATTACCTGTTAATGTTGGTGCCAGGAGAAAGTTGCGGGTGATTTTGCACTGAGATTGTCACCTTCTTGCTAGTGGGCTGTGGGGATGTTTCCATCTGGCAGTAAGGATTTTGATGTGATGAACATCATGGTTACAGCCCTTTGGGATAAGGAATAGACAGGGATCTGTGCACAAATCCCATTTCTGGCCTATGTACATCTTGGTAGCAGCAACAACAAAGCAGTGCTCTTTCACCCCCTGATTGAGATACGGGGGGGGTGAGCTGTTCCTCCTCCCCACTGCTCTCAATCACAGTTGCTTTTTCTCCCCAGCACCTTACAAGCTGTCAACCTTCACAGCAAGACCTTTGCTCTTCAGATGTGAATTTATTTCTTCCTCCCACCATCTCCCCTTTGCCACCGAGGTGGCCAGTATGGAAGAAAAACTTCTTTCAAGCCCAGTGGCTTTCTTGAGATAGTCTGAAGATGCTGAGCTACTTAATCTCTGCTTAATCTCATTCTGTATCACAATGTGATTTTCTTTCACTAATGTAATTGATGTGAAACATGTCCAGCAAAAAGAGAACAGCCTGTTGGATGCTTTGGTTCAGAAGTTCAGCAGTCATTGGGGTCATTGCTTTGTTTTAGGCTACCTCACATGGTTTAACAAAGATGATTTGCTGGGTTTTTAATGACTGGGCTTTTGGTAGGATGATTATTAAACAGATTGTCTGGAAATGTGCTGTTTCGTCAGAGTAGGAGATTTAAAGATGTTTCTTTGGCACCTTAGAAAAATGAACACAGAGCAATATGAAATTAAATTGTTTTTTTGCTCCTGTGGATTGGCTTCAAGTTGAAATCTCAGCTCTCCTAATTGCCCATAAAGCAGAATGGAAGTTTCTGCTTAAATGTTAATAAGTAAACAAACAAATTGTGAAACAGAAAGGATGTAAAGGCTACTTCCTTAAAAAAATCTGAATTTTAAACCCAGCCTCCCTACTTTAAACCTGTTAACTGAGTTTTGCAGCCCAAGGATGGTATCCGAGCTCTACTTCTGCAGCCCTGCAATTACTCTGCAGTGCAAATTAATTAACATCCCAACAGTGTTCTGCCAGCAGCACCCACAGTGACTATGCCCCAAAGCTGAAAGCAAATCCAAGGGTGTGTTGTCCCTCTGGGTCTGTTCTAAGGCAAGATGTGCAGGGCAAAGCGGGACTGGTCTTCCTCATCCGAAGAACCCGATGGTGAAACTGGTTGAAACTGGGGAAGGAGCAAAGTCTCCAGGAAAATGCATGTCATTCACTGTGAACAACTAATGAGAAGGTGATAAATAACAGAAATAGCCTAAAATCCTGAGGTTGGGGTGTTGCTGTGAGTGTGGCACATGCAAGTTAACCCCGGCAAAGGGGTGACACAGTTCTGCTGAAACTGCCCCTGCGAGTGGCAGCAGGTCCTGAGCTGATCTTGGGCTTTGTGTCAGGTTTTTTGGAGTGTGGTCTGAAGTTTCTGCATTCCAAGCAATTTGGATTTGCTACACATTTTTTTCAACTGCCCTGTGATTTTCTTTTTATTTTTCCATCTATTCCCACTCTTCTGTTTTCCTCTCTGACTATGTTGGATGGTGTGGCCAGCAGGGCTGGGGAGGGGATTGTGCCCCTGGACTGGGCACTGGTGAGGCCACACCTCGAGTGCTGTGTTCAGTTCTGGGCCCCTCACTCCAAGAAGGACATGGAGGTCCTGGAGTGGGTTCAGAGGAGGGCAACCAGGCTGGGGAAGGGTCTGGAGAACAAACCTGCTGATGAGGAGTGGCTGAGGGAGCTGGGGGGGTTGAGTCTGGAGCAGAGGAGGCTGAGGGGAGACCTTCTCCCTGCCTGGAATGACCTGAGAGGAGGTTGGAGAGAGGTGGGCGATGGTCTCTTCTGCCTAGGGACAGGGGACAGGCCAAGGGGAATGGCCTCAAGCTGCACCAGGGCAGGTTCAGGTGAGATGTCAGAAGAAATTCTTCCCCCAAAGAGCTGTGGGGGTGTGGAACAGGCTGCCCTGGGAAGGGTGGTGGAGTCCCCACCCCTGGGTGTATTTAACAGACGGGGAGATGAGGTGCTCTGGGATGGGGTTTAGGAGAGGACAGGGATGCTTGGGCTCTATCTAAATGGTCTTTTCCAAACTTGTAATTCTATGACTGTCCAACCCAGGGGAAAACAGCTGTAATGCCCTCAAGTCCATATTTTAGTGAGGATGCTGGGGAATCGTGACCACAGGCTGTCAGATGCTGGGTTTCCAGTTTGCTGGCCTGAGGATGTGTCTGCCGCTACCACCAAACTTCCAGTGCATCCCAGTGCCCAGGGAATCCTGCAGAGGCACGAGAGCTGCCTTCCCAAAACAGCTTGAAGAAATAAAAAGTACTGAGTGTGGGCTGTAACTACACCCTTGTCTTATGAGGGTATTTATTTGCATCACAGAAGTGGTAAAAGAAAACAGCAAATAATAGTTACGCCAAGGTAAAATGAACTCTAATGTAAATTACTTAGAGGCACTCTGGCTGCTTTATTTAATAAATGAGGTTTTCAGTTGCTTAGAAGTCTTGTGCAAGGGCAGCCACTGGAGTTTTGTCTGTCTGGAGGTTCGCTTTTAGGTGCCAAGTCATCCACTGCTCCTCCAAAAAATGTGGCCAGTAGGATTTGGGGACATTCATGGCGTTTTTCGGACAGTAGTGACGGGAAGGATAAATCCTAGTGATACCCTTTTCATCAAGCATGTGTCATGAACTCCTGCCTTCTCATCTTGGGGGTGACAGTGTTGGGAAAGGACTTCCACTGGATAACATGCAGAATTAATCAGCTAATGAGTAATCAAAATATGCTCCTTCACAGGCAGGTCAGCTTCCTACCTCTGCTGCAGGTGGATCAGTCAGAGATCTTGAAGTGGTTAGAAAAGTGTTAATGGCAAGGGATGAAGACTTTTTTTTTTTCTTTTTTCCCTCTCTCCCCCCCAACTGCAGCTTTTAAGTTTGGAAAGCATGTGCCTTGATTTTAATATAAAGTAGCCATTGATGTGAGATGCCGTGAATAAAAGGCGCTTTTCTTTTTTTCTTTGGCATTGAGTCATCGCACGGTTGGGTTTGCGGCTGTGCGCTTGTGAATGCGTTTGTGTGTGTGCAGGGGGGGGGTGTACAAAAAGGCACTAGCAGCACACTAGCAGATGAGGTTTGTTTAGAAACCATTAGATTTTACTCTCTCATCTTAATGCCCTCTCCAAGAGTCAAAGTTCTTTGGAGTTTCCCTCTTAGGTGGCATCAGTTGTATCCTTGAGGTCTGATGGTCCACACTCAGGGCACGCAGATTGAGAGAGATAAAATTCTTCCAGGCTGCCCTATGCTAATGGCACTGAAGCCTCTCACAGCATCGCTGAAAGCTGCATTGTTTTAGAGTGTTGCTCAGGAATGTCGTATAATTACAGCATTTTGTCCCATTGCCCTCCTTTAATAAGAGTAATAATGGTAATCGTGCTTTTCACCTACTGATCTCAGAGTGGGTAACAAACTCACAGTGGATAAACTTGAAAGACTTTGTACCACTCCTCTATGAGTTCTGGTCCAGAAGAAGGGGATGAAATTAGAAGGAGCCTTTTGAGAAGACAGGTGCTACCTAGGACACTAGTTGCAGCTCCCCTTGTGGGGATGTAACCTCAAAATAACACAATGTCATCAATTCCACTGCTTTATTAGCAAAGTGTTCTGCCATGCTTGTCATGAGGACACACAGAGTCTTTCTTTCCATTTCCCAGACAAGTAGAAAAGACTTTAAAGGATTTTTTTTTCCACCTCCCCTTTGTCATTAGGATAACCTTAATTATAAAATGAGTTCCACATACACAGTAATTTGGTGGTTTGGTGTTTCCAAAGCAGCAAGATCAAGTGTGCTGAGGACAGGCCTGAGGGACAGGCCTGGGGAGGCTGAACAATCAATTCTCCTCTCTGATGAATACACGAAAACACTTTGAAAACCCCTCTTCTGTTTCAACTGATGGGATGTTCGGTGTTCACCGTATGCCAAACCTTTGTTTCCTTTTCTTTTCTTTGCAAGGATTATGAGTACCCTCTTCATTCTCACAGCTCCCACTACCAGAAGTAGTACTACTGATCTCAGAGTGGGTAACAAACTGTGAGTGAATATAATATCCTCTGATGAGCAGAGACCCAGGTTGAGGTGGAGCACCAAGTGATAGTAGGTGGGATGCCTTTGCCTCTGCAGCAAAGAGCTGATTATTATTCAAATAATAAAATAAATCAAAGTGGGATCATTTAGCTACAGTAATGGATCTGCGAGCGTGCCTGGCTGTGTGGGCTCAGCGGCTCAGAGTCCCACACTGTCACACTGCCTCTCCAGGCACATCTCTTCTCATGACAGTCACCTCGGGGCTTTCCTCCGGCAACAAGCTGCTAGGAAGCCATTGCTTAATATAACACGTGAAAGTCTGGTGGGTTTTTTTTTGAAAAAAAGTAATAAAAAAGAGGTCCTTTCCGGGAAAGAAGGGGAACACACCCTTTGGCCATCACTTCCCATTCTCTGGGCTTGCCCCTGCCTGTTTCACACAACCTTTATGATCCTCCTGTGGTCTGACTGCTGTGTTGCAATGGACTCTCGGTCTCTGCATCTGCTCCTTCACGGGCACAGTGTTTGACATCGTGTGTCTGCCTGCCCAGCTCGTATCCGTTGATCTTTCTGGCTCTCTGCCTGCTGTGAGGGGGTAATATTGAGGCTTAATGGAAGCTCTGCAGCTGACAGCTAAATGGGCTTAATTTTGACACTTTTTTTTAAAGCAGAAATAATGCATTTGACTGGTTAGTGCTATAGCATATCTTGGTTTAATGTTATCAGTAAGTTTTGCTACAATTTCATGTTGTATTTCAACTCAGGGTGGGAAAAATGTGCTAAATGCTGAGTCCCTGTGCCGTTCATTCATTCCTTTAACTGCCCTGTGCAAAACCTTACATCTGCCAACCACTTCATACCTGTCTAAAAGTATTCCTGCACATGTCAGAAAGCCAGGAGTGATGGAGTGACTTTCCTTGTCTCCCTAGGAGCCCATGTGTGTCATAGGGTGACATAATGCATGACTTGTCACTCTCAAACTCATCTGCACACCCCGAGTCCATCCCATCGATTGATGGCAAAACACCAGCGTCCGTCTGGAAACTGTGTGATCCAGGGGCTTGTGCACCTGGCTTTGCAAAAAAATGTAACTTTAAAACCCATTTTGGGGCATATGTGCAACTTTGAAGGGAAGTCCCTGCCTGGGAAGCATTCCTGATGGCTGTCAGCCAAGTGGCTGAGAAATGCTTTGTGCCTTGATGCCCATCATGTCGTCTTTCTGCCTGAACTGGGATGGAAGGAGGGGGGGAAGCACATTCAAGCCAAAAATATTTCTATACTGCTCACACCAGCTGGTCTGAGCTGAGTGGTTTATGGTAGCAGTTGTGAAGGGACAGTATTTGACTTAAGGCTTTGGAAAATAAGTTTGGGTCTGAACAGCCTGGTGATGCTGGAGTGTTTCTTATATCCCATATAATTTTCACCCATTCTCTGGGATGTCCTGGGAGCTTTCTCAACATGACCTGTGTTTGGCCAGGCTTACAGCCCAGTGGGCTGTAATACTCCAATACAGGAGTAAAGTTTTGGGGGAAAGTTAAAATTAAGTAAGGACAGGTAATGTAATAAGATTTGGTCAAAATATTGAGAAAGGTGCCCTCAACCCTGGCCACAGGCCTTTAATAAACAAACTGAGATAGTAACAGAACGTGCCTGTTTTATTTTCACAAGAAAATAGAACATTTTTGAGTAAGTTTTCTGGTTTGAGGCTGTAGTGGAAGGATCCATAATTGTGGGTTAACTGGGCTGGTAAACAGACCCTTGTGCAGCGCTGCTGTAATTGAGGGTGTGTGGGTCAGGCCATTTAATTGCTGTCTGCTTGCTTGGAATAGAAACCTCTCCACTGCCACCGAATTGCTCTGCATCTGATTAAGTAAACAAATTGCCAGCCACTGAGCTGTGTGACGTCCTGTGGGAGGATGTGCTCGCCTGGGGTGTGCCAGGGAGCATCCTCGGTCCCTCTCGCCTCATCTGGTGAGAAAGGACCTCATTAAACTCCCAAAGGAAGGGCTGTGCCAGCCAGTTTTGCTTGTCCTGAAGGATGAAATGAGAAGATGGGAATGTTGGGGGTCTGTGGTCCATCCTTGTCTCTTCTCCATCATAGCATCACTTGGTGCACTGGGGCATCTTCTGTGGCTGCTGTTTCCTTGGCAGCATTTACACTGTTTCATGTGTTTCTGAAGTATGGACACTGCTGTGCTATGAAGTCCAATAAACATTAATATTTTCCTACTGAGATTGCAAGTAGGATCTTCAGGATCATCAGGCATTATCTTTAATCTATAGCAGTCTTCAGCCTGCTTGTGATGCTGGATGTTACAATTTGATTTTGCAGCAAATTCTTTTGAGGGTCCAGATCCCCTATTCAATGTCATCTGGAAAGACAGTGGAGTCTATTCCTAATCTGTAAAAGGCAAGATCTATCTGTGCTTCCTTCTCCTGTCTGCCAGGCTGATTTTAATGTCCTCTTCATTATTCTTCTTATCTCCTGAATCAGGATTTTTTACTCTGCTCCTCCATGTAATTTTGGGCCTCTCTTGGGTTTCAGAGTGTTCATTCAGAGCCCCCTTAAACCATGCTTCTCTATGAAAATCACACTGGAAGCTTTTGGGACAATGAATTCATTGAATCATCGTGGGGCACAGAGAGCATCACAGCATAAATGTCACCTCCTACTGTAACCCATGTACACTCAACACACCCATAGCTCTTGCTCCCACTGCACTACAACCAGATTCACCCCTATGGTCTGGCTGCTCTGGATATTTGTGATACAAAACAATTACAAGCCCATCTGGTTTCATAGTTCTGTTGTGTCTCTGGGATAGTGTGGCTTGGATGGAGCAGGCTGGTGGATCTGCTCATCAGGAGGCACAATTGTTGGAGAAGAGACTTTGCATTTGTCTTGTACTCACACCCTTTCCTAATGCTGGGGATATGTGAGATTACAGAGAGTGGCTGCTGTTCAAGATTCCTTCTAACCCATGTATTGAGAATTTCTGTTTAGAGATGCTGTCCAGCAACTGGAAAATCCCCACCTGCAGCATCAAATGCTGTACACATGGATGAGACTGCTCTGAGGTCTGGCACTTAGCAGCCACCTCTGACTGATTTCTCTGCCCCATGCAATGTGTTGCCTTTCAGGAAAGTGCTGTTTATCCTATCCTGGGTTCATTTGAATAAAGCAGGGACTTGGAGAGCAAGTTATTTCCTTGTTTAATATACACATTGAAACTGCAGAATTACTCCATAGCTCAAACTTGTAGACCTGAAAAACTCCAGCAGAGAAAGAAACTTTTCCAGCTGAGGAATAGTGGCTGTTTGGGTTTTTTTTCCCCTCCCTTGATGGGTTTGTGTCTGGGCATGATTTCAGTCCTTCCTTCCTTTTTAGTGGACCAAATGTTCAAGTGGGTGTGAAACCTGCAAGGAGGAAAAGCAAGCAGAGAGCAAAATAAGTGTGGTGTTGCTTGTGTGACACTGTGTGGTGATGGCTCGGCATAGCTTGCTCCAGGGAAGGAGAGGGAGAAGGAGGAGGGTTTCCAAAAGCACTTGTGTTGGCAGGTCTCTATAAAGATGTTCCTTCAGTCTGTATGGGAAAGAGAATGGGAGGACAGAAAATCCCACTGTAGGTTTTGATGAGGTGAGGAAGGGGCTGGGTGTTTGTGTCTCAGCTCTCTTTTGGCCCTGGCCAGAAACCTGCCCAGGGCTCTGCAGACCATGTCTTGTGAAGGGGCTGGGGATTGTGCCACTCTTGAAGTGATGTGGTGTCTTCAAGGCATCTGTGAAGTGCCTGTGTTGCATGGTGGCATGTCTCAATGTGTGGATAAAAGTAACTTTTGTTGTATGTTTTTTCATGAGCAAGTGAAGCTCAAAGAAGCTGCTTATAGATGACCTTATAAGTGTTAGTGCCTGGTAGTGTAAGAGAAGTGAGTCCAGCGGTCTCAGAGTTTCCTTGTCCACTGCTGGGGCTCCTCCAAATCTGCATGAGAGACCTAGCAGGAGAGCAAGACCATCTACAGGGGCTCTGGTCACTGCAAGAAGGATATTGAGGTGCTGGAGCCTGTTGAAGGACAGAGCGGAGAAGGGTCTGGAGCACAAATCTGATGGGGAGCTAAAGAACTGGGGTTGGTTACTTTGGAGGAGGCTGAGAGGAGACCTGGTCACCTACAAGTACTCAAAAGAAGAGTGTAGCAAGGTGTGGGTTGGTCTCTTCTTGCAAGTAACTAGCACTAGTTGGAGATTAGGAAAAAATGTCTTCACTGAAAGAGCGGTCAGGCATTGGACCAGGCTTCCCAAGGAGGTGGTGGTGTCACCATCCCTGGAGGGGTTAAAAAACCCCATGCAGACATGGCACTCTAGGACATGGGCTAGTTGACATGATGGTGTTGGATTTGATCTTAGAGATCTTAGAGATCTTCTCTCACCTTGAAGATTTGATGATTCATTGATGCTATGGGAGCAGCCTGGGTTTGGGAATGAGGGACTCGAGAGTCCATCCTTTACATCCCTGGCTATGGTGGTGTTTCCAAAGGAGAAGGTACTCTTGTCCTGGTTGAACTTCACAAGTTTTGCACAGGGTCACCTCTCCAACATGTCCAGGTAAACAGAGGAATTTCCTCCCCACAATTGCACAGCTCTGTGTGGTTCAGGCCAGGCTGCAGGGTGCTTGGCCGAGGTCCTGCTGCTCCAGTCACCTGTTGTATTCATTGCCTTCAAGCACCTCCACCCTGCCTGCCACAGCTTCTGAAATTGAAGCCCTTTTCTCTGATTACAGAAACACTTTGAAATGTTGCCCTGTTTGAGAGAGATGCTAAGGTGTCTGCAGAGGAAAGGGGTGGGGGGGAATTATGGTTTTGTCTGGAAAATGCTTTTGCTTTCAGCTTATTTTTCTTCCTGAGTAAATAAATGTCTTGCTAGTGTTCCTGGCTAGGGATTGCAGAGTAGAAGCCTAAATAAAAGCCAGGAAAAAAACCCCATGTGTTCTAATCATCTTATTATGCCACAAGTTACAGAATACCTACATTGTGCATGGGGGGTGGACCCTCAAAGAGCCATTCAAATTGATTCTGCATCGTAATTAAGCTGTCACTTTGTTTTCTTCTTGATTAAACATATTTTTTACTGCAATCTGCAGGCATCTTGGGGGGCAGAGTGTAAACCAGTGACTCTTTGGATGTACAGTGGGGTGTGGACGCTGCTGCCATCGTTCTGACACCAGTCACTCAGTGCCACAACCTTCTTGCCTGGGTTGTGTGATGTTTATGTAGCTGAGCATGACTTGAGTTTCCATCCCAGTAGTCTCCAGTGCCTTTTGCCACTCAGTCTTTGCCCCTGACAGCAGGTACCAGGTGATGTTGCTCCCAGTTCTGTTCCTGGTGCCAGGGCCATGCCTTAGGGTGCTCTCTTCTCCCCTTCAAGGTCTCTGGCATGCAAGAGGTTCCCATGCAGCAGCAGCCAGACCTTCACATGACCTTTTGAGAGCAATTTTTGGGATATTGCTCATTTCTATATGTGATTCTTGTTCCCCTTGAAGCTAGTAACAGCCTTTCTTGCCACTCTAGCAGGGCTGGAGGGGCCCTTAAAGACCTGGTGATAACACGAAGGCAACTCTGAGTGATGTTTATTCTGCTTAAAATATGGTTTCTTTTGACTGAAACTCTCATATTTCTCTACTTATTCCTTTTTATCTCAGAAGCTATTAAACTGAGATTTTTGTTTCTCAGGACTTTTCCACTTCTGCTTGTTTCCTTCATTAGGCTTTCAACCTTTGTTCCAGGTACAGTACCTGGTGTAAATAGGAAACAGCCCAAAGGAATCACTGGATAAATTTCAACCTAAGAGAGCTCAGGATGGGGAAACTCCTTCATAACCCTGTCTGTAAAAATGTAACTTATTCCTTTATCATTAAATCTCAGCATCCGTATTATAGGTGCATTGCTGATACATCACAGTGTATACAGTTAGTTTCATGGCTTCATTAGATACTTTCTCTCATAAATTTCATTAAATTTAATAAAATTCTGTGGGAAAATAGGAGATGGAAACTCTGGTAGACTGTTCAATACCCACATTAGGTGTAACCATGTATTTTTCTTGTTGATACTTCTGAGTTCCTTGACAGACAGTTCTTTTGGGTTCTGTTTTTTTTTATTATTATTATTATTTTTTTTTCTAAGTAGAGCCTAATAGTTTGTTTTTTTTAGTAACAGTGAAGTCACTGCTTCTGTAATCAGGAGTAAACCTGAGTAGACCAAATTCTACCACAAGATTAATTTTGTCTTCTACTCATTTTCAAAACACACACATGTTGCTGATTCATAGATGAAAATATTTGTTGTTAAATTAGTGATTATTTTCAGGCTTTTTTGGCATTCATCTGTGTAGGTGGTCCAGAAATTCCTTGTAGTCATTAAATAGGCAGTAACCTTGTAGACTTCCTTTACCATGTGCACCACAGAAACAAAAGACCTTTGTGTGAGGTTCTGCATCACATCTCCTACTCTTTGGGCCAACCTGGTGCACACATGATCTTGAAGACTTGGTCTAAGTCTTCCCAGAGTTTCTGGGGCAAGAGGAGCCATTCCTTCCTCAAACTCCCATGAGAAGAGGTGCTGAGCAAGAAGTAGTTCTGGGCAGGTCCTTCAAGCACTGATGAACAGAAGCAGATTTGTTGAGAATTAGGCATGGGCAAATTACACAGCAGAAATATCTCATGGGATATATAAAATGAATGCTCTGAATACTGTAATTAGTGGTTTTACTTCTGGGTCTCTGCAACCTCAGGCAGATTGTCCAATACATCGGTTTGTGCAGGAGGTGAATTCACTGTCATGGGATCAGCAGAATGGGTTTGCTCAACCCATGCTGTATCTTCAGAGCTCTGGAGATCACAGTCTCAGGATGTCTCTCGCTTGGGTCTGTGCACTTGACCACATCTGTCTCTTCCCACCAGATCTATTTCTTCTCAGCTGGTGAACTTCTGTCTTCTTGGGAATGCATCATCATGGGAGCTATCTTGCCTGGAACCTCTGGTGCTTTAATAACATGAGTGTTAATTACTCCTATAAACACTGCCATTAGCTTTTTGTGTGGCTGTTCCAATCTGTCCCTAGAAATAACTAGAGAGGCTGCTCTGTGCTCTCCATCTTTTTCTTACCCTGTCTCCTCATTGCCGTAACTGAAGGTTGTGTAGGGTTATGATTGACCTGAGCAGCATTTCTCCAGAGAGAAATTTCAATGGACCCTGTGCTTCAAGTCTTACTCTCATTTTTACTGTGGTCCTCACAGTATATCAGTGCAGTTCTAAAGAGTTTGGAGGTGTGTTTTGGTATGGTAGAGCACAGATGGCCTTCTACTCGATGCAGAGCTCCCAAGGCCTGTTAGGCGCTGTTGCTGTCCATCTGCTCCCCTTTGGCGAGGACAATGTAGCCCTTTGTCCTTCTTTAAATAGTTCTTTTTGATGGATGCCAGAATAAAAGCCCACCCTGGTCCTCCAGCTTCTCTAGGAACCAACATCTCCAAACCCAAGAGAGGACCCGCCTCTCCCAGTCTGCCTTGAGGCATTCCCCAGAACGCTGGCCCATCACTAAGGCTCAGTGTGGAGCTCACCTGTGGGCCCAGGGGACTAATAGCAAACATCCTCTCCAAAGTGCTTTGTGGTGTTGATTTTTCCCCTTCCCCATCTCTGTGGTGCATTGTGCAGTGTTTGTTGCTCCCCAGCCGCGTTGCCACGAGCACCGGGCCCGATTTCTTTTGCCTTCTGTGAGCCGCCATCCCTTGGGTGGCTGAACAAGGTCCTTGGATGCATCCTTTGATATTCCCTGTTTATCTTATGGAAATGAGTCCTCCTAAAACAGGCTGATTCTTTTCCTTGCCATGTTTCCCAGCTGTCTTTCTGGATGATTTTTTATTTTCCATTACCCCTGGGGCTGTTCAAAGGCTTCTTTGGAGTCTGAAAGCCCTGCCCGTGTCTCCAAGCAGAGGAAGCCAGAAGACCCTACCTGATGGGTCATTCTGATTTCCTCTGAATTCTGACGCCTGGTGTGTGTTCTCCCATGCTGGTCTGGTGTGTAACACAAGCCAAAGTGCTCTGGGCCAGCAGTGTGTTTTGCTTTGCTTTTTTTTTTTTCTTTTCCTTTTTCCTTTGTTTGTGTTATGGTCGATTTGATATTCAGATCTCGGTTCTCTTTGGCTGCTCCTTCTGAGTTAGAAAAAAAAATGATTGAGGAAGCTTGTGACTGGGTTTTTCAGGTAAATACATTGCTTTCCTCATTTGAGAAAGGTGGTTTGAACTCTAAAAGTAAATAAAGGACATCTCTGTTTGCTAAGTGGTGACAATGGAAAGAGCTGGCAGTACAGGAGTAGCTCAGCTGGCTGTTGTAAAATTATTTATGTGAGAAAGATAAGGCTTGTGGCTTTTTGAATATGTAGTGTTTTTATGGAATTTAAAGAGTTAAAACCATAATAAATTCAAATAGGTTCAGTGAGTGGATGGTGGGTTCTAGATATCAGAGGAAGCTCAATAAATAAAATAATATTATTCAGGTTAAGGATTCATAAGTTGTTCCTGTGGATGGAGGTTGTGTTGTCCCTGCTACATCTTAAATTAGGCCTGTTTTAGGATGCAGAGTCTCACTTGTGTCTGATGGCATCACCTCATCCACCTCCCTAGGACTGATTCTGCCATTCAGTCACAGCCTCTGTTCGGGTTTTAAAGGTGGAGTTACCAGAGAAATGTTTTTCTCCAGCTTCCAAGGTACCAAGTTTGTGACTAACAGTGTGGAAGACATTTCTGTGTGTTGCCAATTCTCTTTGTCTCCAGTAAAACTGACTTAAGTCCATGCAGGGAGTGGAAGATGCAGGTGCTGCCACTGGGAACAGGAGATTTCTGTTTTCTCAGAGGATGAGCAGTATGGGATCCTAGAGATCCTATTTTGAGAGACCTTCACTTACTAGTGACACATGCATAATATTAACTTTTGAAATAATATTTTAATTTAATTTAAAATAGATTAATTTTAAAATGCCAAGAGAAGGCTCCGTGGAGATCTTATAGAGACCTTCCAGTCCCTGAGGGGGCCTACAGGAAAGCTGGGGAGGGACTTTTTAGAAGGGCCTGTAGTGATAGGATGAGGGGGAATCGTTCTGAGTTGGAAGGAGGTAGATTTAGATTGGATATTCAGAAGAAATTCTTCCCTCTGAGAGGGGTGAGGCCCTGGCAGGGCCTCTGAGGTGACTGCCCCCTCCCTGGAGGTGTTCAAGTCCCTTGAGCAGCCTGGTGTGGTGAAGGTGTCCCTGCCCATGTCAGGGGTGTTGGACTAGATGATCTTGAGGTCCCTTCCAGCCCAAACCATCCTATGATGAGGTGGTGTAGTAGTGGCTGATAGGAAGGGTTGGCATTATCAGAGAGGTTTGGTTGTTCCTCATAGCCTGTTGGCTTGTGGCAGCTCTGGCAAGTGTCTGATATGTGCTTGGAAGTAATGAAGCAGAAGAGCACCTGAGACACCTTGTCCTTCCCCTTCTGGGTTTATGTAAAGGATATTTTGAACAACCTGCAGCTTGGGAGCACAGCTTTTTCTTGTGCATCCATTTCCCAGCTGGATTTAATGCTCTCAGTAAGAGGAAGAACTTGGTGAGCAGGACATAAGGTAAATATGATAAGGCCAAATGCTGATGGAGAACACATCATCTGCCAGTGGCTATTGTTGAACTCCTATATGTGATTAGCAGTGTACAATCCCTCTTTGTTACAGGATAAAATTGGCTTTATGGGAAGGGTGTTGCTGTGCAGAGCAAATGTCGTGTCCTGCCAGGTCATGCTAACCTCAGAACAAGCTGATGGGATGTTCTCTGCTTCCTCAGTTGTTGCATGTGGTGTGTGTATTCTCCAGCTATATTGGAAGGGAGGAAACCCAAAGGTTAAAACTTGTTTCAAGTTCAGGAATCATAAATGGTATTTCTTACACCTCAAAGAAAAAAAAAAAAACAAAACCCAGTGCAAAATACATCTAAGTCATGAGTCTGGTTTGGGACACCAGCCTCCTCCCAAACCAGACTCACCCTCCCAAACCAGGCAGCTGGCTGGGAATCCAGCCCTCTGTGCCTGACAGTGACTGGGAGCTGGTAATATAATAGGCAGGGCAGAGCTTTCCTGCTGGCTTCAGAGGCTTCTAATTGAAAAGCTTGATCGATAATAGGAAGCAAATAAAATGAAATAGAAAATTCAAAGGGCATTAAAGCAAAAAAAAAAACTTCAAATAGATGGCCTTTCCTCCCAAATTGTGTAGGAAAAAAGCTTTAATACATCTCCCAGTTTGAAGCTTGTTTTTCATCACAGATGGGGCTAGATCTTCCATTGAGCATCTCACTAACAGGGATGAGGGTACCAACCCCAGCACCTGCTCCCTGAGATCTTCCCAGCCACTTAGTCCTGAGGTACACCAGCAGAAATTTGGGGTTGTTTGGGTTTATTTCTTCTAATTCTTTTAAACCAGCAGGCCAGCAGGCATCTGCATTTCATCCAGAATATTGTCTGCTTGTTTGGAGAATTTGGTATGGCTTAAAGTCCAAGTTTTCTTTGTCTTAGGCCTTCAGGATTTGGTTTGATTTATTTCCAGTGACACTACTGAAATGTAGCTTCCTCCTTTTTTTCTTTATTTCCCATCCCTGCCAACCTGCTAAGTTAAAATAAACGTTATGTTTTGATGTATTTCTTTATTTATTTTAGTTACCTCAGAGGCAAGAATGTGGAGTGAGAAACTTTGATTAAGTTTTGAGCATAGTCAGATTAGCTAGGACAGGTGCCAGGCAGCTTTGGTGCCCCTGTTGCTTGGGATGTTTGACCCGTGTTTTTAGGGTAGATTTTCACAATCACCTTGGAATATCCAGAAAAATGAATTTTAATACAGCTGCATGAAATGAATTTTCCACCTGCACTGTGCAGGTAGGTTTGGTTGAACTCTGGTAATGGTGAAACGAGTCTCTGGAGCAGTGAAGCTCCTTAAAAATCCAGACCAAGGCAGTGATGGTCTTACTGGGTACTGGAATGGTTTTTGCATGAATTGTGTTGCTGAAATGGGAAGGATCACGTCAGTATGCTGTTGTGATGATTTCATCCATTCTCAGGTGTTGGTGGGGTGTTCAGATATTCTTAAGATTGGATGAATGTTGTACAAAAGCAAAGCTTTCTGGCCACTGTGGATGTAAGGAATGGACCGAATCCATGCCCAGCATTTTGTTCCTATGCTGGGAATGTCACCCGTCCTACACAGCCAGCCCTGGCAGCCCCTGCACACACAGTGACTGCAAACAATTGTGAGTCTATAAACTTCAGGGAACAAAGATGACCCATTTGGTTCCCCAGCTGCATTGCTTTAGATAACAAAAAGACTGTAGCTCTTGCATACTCCTGAGCTGCGTTGGGTGGTGGTTGTCCTGTGCTTTGTTGAGGTGCACAGGAGCTCTGCCTCAGGCTCCCGGGGGTGCATGTGAGCAGGTTTAGGGACATGTATCCCTGGTCCCTCGGTGCTCCTGGGTGTTGACAGCCAGAGCAAGCTGTGCTCTCAGTCTAAGGGTGTGTAAAGGCAAAGGGACTGGTTGTGAAGGCAATCAGGGGACAGCACAGCACAGAGGCACCGGATTGCTCGCAGGGAGGGTGGCGTTGCAGAGTAAATTAGGATGAGCGTTGCCTTTAATCTAAACACTGAGGTTTGCTGGTTTTGGCAGCTGGAGATGAAACTAGCTTGGAGCTGCAAGTGGTGGCTGGTGCTGATGCAGAGCTCCTGCCTCTGCAGCTCGTGACTCCAAGTGTCCAGGATTTGCTCAAGAGCTTCTCTTTTTCCTTTGCGTCTGCCCACATATTGCAGCCCTGAGCGTGCAGCAATCTCAGTGGACTAATGAGGGGAGGGATAATATAAACCTGTTTTCTTTGAAAGACTGAAAGCTTTTTGGTGTTTGGGACCCAGCCCATGGTTGTGGAGTGAGCAGGGGGCCTTTGGTACTGTTTTAGTTGAATAAAACTGAATGATCCTGTGCCAGTGTAAGGGTTAGAGGTGCTTTTTGGGAGGATGAATTCACGCAGCAACTAGGAAGGGAACTAGCAGCAAGGCTCAGTGACTAAATATACATGGAAAATGACTGTATAATGCAGATCGAGGGGGTGATAGTATAATTTATCCAGGTGAGGAATTACAGCAATTTTGCACATGTGAAAAAGTGATTGGAAAGAGTTAGTTGACTTGCTCAAAACCTCAAAGTTCTGGGAGGAGTCCCGAGCTTTGTGCTTAAGTTTCTGAAGCAGATGCCCTTGGGAGGGTCACCAAGCTGAAGGATCTATGAACCTCTGCTTGTTTCTTACATTTCACATTCAGACCCTTATAAAGGAGTTAGTGGGGAAAAAAGGAAATAAATTATCTTTTTTTAATTTTTTTTTTCTTGAAAGACTCCCTGTCTTCAGGAAAGCCCCTTTACAAACATCCATGAGTATAAAGAGTTGCAAACTGTATGAAAGCTGACTGATTGCTGCCCTAATATTTTCAGGTACTCTTCATGGGCTTCCTTTTTTCTATGTACTTCCCCCCTCTAAAAAGGGCTCTCCTGTCTGTAGTAAGATCCTGTGGGGATGGTGTATCCCACACCTCTCTAACACACTGCTTAGAGGAGCCACAACAACTTATTTTAGGGCCAACAAAGCTGGATAGGGCAGGTTTCATGCATTGAGACAGAGTGGAATTCAAGTTTTTACTCATTTTTCACAGATTGGCAGTATTTTCAATGCAAGTTTTCCCCAAAGTCTATCCCTTCATCCATGACACTTGATAAATCTGTCTGTGAACATCTCCATGCTAGCAGGGGGATTCTGTAGGTGAATCCTGATGGCAACAATGTTCAGTATTTTTTCCATGTGGAAATTCACAAATTACTGGTTAGTGCTGAGTTACCTCTGTGACACTGTTAAAAAGAAGTTTGTATAGGGAATTCAAAGAAAACCTGGGATTGCCTGACAGGATTTAACTTGCTCAGCAAAATTCATATATAAGTTCTGCTTCTGCATGTGATTATTTCTGTTTATCATCTTTCTGGTGCAAATTATTTTAATTATTACAAAAGATAGTGTGGGATGGGACAGGACATTTTCCTTGGCTGTACTTTATTGGGGGATTGGAACATAGGAGCTGTTCTTCCAGCTTGAGAGAAATGTCTGTGTATTCTTTCTGCAGGTGACCTGTTGATTTCTTCAGGGTAATACTCAGGGAGCCTTGCCTATGGTGATAAACACAAACTGAATCTTTCTCAGAAATGTTTTACAGACACATAGATTCTTTGTTCATATCTTCTCTTGAATAATTTATCTTTTCCTTCCAAATTGTTGTTTACAAATGGAACTGACTTTGCTGTAAGGAAAGGCTTGAGAGTAGGGTTTGCACAAACCCTCATCAGGTTATGGTTTCCCTGGGAAGCACTTGATTAGGGATGAAATCAGAGTAATTGTGGTCACTGGTTCATTTCTTGTGGTCCTGTTTTGGTGATACACATGTGACAGACTTTCAGGCAAAGATTGGGATGCTCCAACAAGAGAAGTTATTTTCTATAGATTTTTCCAGAGGATTATGCATCTATAGGCTTGAAACTAGTTACAGCTGTCCTGCAACCTCTTGGAATACTTGGAAGCAATCAGCTCATTATCCAGGTGTAAATCCTTTAAAATGCCCCATTTATTTTTGCATTTTTCTGGGCTGACCTCACAGTTCCTCTCTTGATGTCTAATGCATGCCTGGGTCATTTACCCACAGCACTTCAGGCAGGGCTCCAGGTCTGCTGAACCTCCCGTGGTGTTTGGGAGACTCTGGTGGTTCTGTGCCCGTCTCACGCTCCCTGCGTGGCCCTGGCATCCGCGGCGGCTCCGGGAGCCCATATGCCAGGCTCAGCTGTGCCCGCTGCGTGGGCTCTCGGGGCTGGAGGGAGCGGGGACAGGTTATGCATCTTGTGTCAAGTGCTTCCTGGAGGCACTGAACAGCTTTTTTTTGCATTTTTATTTCAGAAAGGTCCTCCGATAACGTCACTGATCACCGGGCGTGGGGCGTTTGGAGCAGAGCTGTGGCCTTGCTCTGTTGTCACTGATGTGTCATCGGGAGCGCTGCGAACCCTGACTCATCCTTGTTGTGTTCTTTTGCAGACAGATTTCACCATCAAATTCACTTTGAAAAGCACTTTCTCTCCTGTTCATAAGGAAAGAAATAAACATTGTACTCTTTTATAACTGCTCTACTATTTATTACTACTCTGCTCTTGCTTTATTGCTGCTCTGGCTTTTGTGGGAGTAAGACCAGGGACAAAGTGGATCTGAGGTAGAGTGCTGGAGCCTGGGCTATTTATATGCAAATTAATATCTATTTTTCTCATTGATGTGCTTTTTTCAAAGAAGGAGTGGGCCTTGCACGTAGCTGAAATGAGTAGCTCTGGGAGGAGATGCAATCCTGGGAGATCTCACCACCCCACCACCAGATGTGGTCCCTTCCCCTCTGACCTCATCAGCACTTGAGGGGGTGACAGGGGCTATCCCTGCCTGCTGGCTCTGCCCACAAATTTTGCCTAATCTTGTTCTGAACCTCTGGTCTCACCTGCCACCCCAGCCTCCTAAGGCAGCAGACCCTTTGCTCCCAGTTGTGCCAGTAAATACTGCATTTTCTCTATCTTAAACCAATCTCCTCCCACTTTCAGTGCTCTCTGGTTCTCATAAGGCAGGATTTGCTGATTGACAACTCTGCCTTGGCTTTAACTCCTGCCCTAACAGAGCCAGTACTAGGGCTTAAGCAGCCAGTGGATATTTTTTTCTAGAAATCTATACCATATAAACTAGGTGAGTTTTGCTTTGTTTTCCTGAATTTCACCCTAAACCCCTCCTACACCGTGCTTTAGGCAATTATATACTATTTTGGATCTTGTTTAAATTCTTATATTGGCTCTAACTCTTAGCTGCTTCACAGTAGTTGGTCTGTGTCAACAGATGCACGGGCAGGAGCAAGTGGTTGTTTGGGTATGGAAAGCGTAACAGCCCTGTCTGCAGCACTCAACGAGTGTCACTGGGTAAGGCAAATGTTCCTACAGTGAGAACAGAGCCAGCAGCCACCTGAACCCTGCAGACATCATCCCAGCTGCAGACCACCACTCTTGCTGGGTGTTACTGGGAGCACTTGGCATCAGTGGTGTCTACTTACTGACTTGGCAGAGCAGCAGCTCTTATGTTGTCCTGAATTTCAAAGCCAAAATTGTAATTCAGGGGAAGGAAGAGACGTAAGAGTGCAGCACCATAAAGGGGTGCTGATGATACTTTGTACCTTGATTAAAATGAAATCAAACATGATTTTGAATGCCCCACTTCTCACCTAGGGCACTGTGCTGTAGCAGCAACACAAATGGGGGTCACAGAATCGCAGGCTGGTTGGGGTGGGAAGGAACTCTTGGGAGATCATTTGTTCCAGCCTCCTGTTCATGTGGAGCCAGTTGCCAAGGACAATGTCTAGATGTTTTATGAATATCTTCTAGGAAGGACACTGAACAACCTCCCTGGGCAATCTGTGCCAGGGCTTGGTCACCCTCACAGCCAAGAAGTGCTTCCTGATGTTCATAGGGTCTCTCCTGTGTTTCAGTTTGTGCCCATGACCTCTGGTCCTGTCACCAGGTACCACTGGAAAGAGCCTGGATCTGTCATACTTGCCACCTCTTTTCAGGTGATTTTATACATCAGTAAAATCCCCCAAGCCTTCTCTTATCCATCCTGAGCAGTCCAAGCCTCTCAGCCTTTCCTTACACTTGAGATGCTCCAGTTCCTCCATCACCTCTGTGAACCTTCAATGGACTCTCTCCAGTATGTTCTTGTCTCTCTGGTACTGGGGAGCCCAGCACTCCAGGTGTGGCCTGACTAGCACTGAGCAGGGAGGAAGGATCCTTCCCTTGCCAGGCTGGCAATACTTTGCCTGACACAGCCCAGGGCACCATTTAGCCCAGGACACATTCAATGTGTCTTCAAGGACATATTGCTACCTCATGTTCAACCTATGTCCATCAGGACATCCAGCCCTTCTCTGCAGAGCCCCTTGCCATCCGAGTGGCCTCCATCATCTATTAGTTCTTCTTCCCAGGGATGTTTTTTTCAGGGATCTGAAACAGGGGCAAGCTCCAAGCATGGTACAGGCTTCTAAATTTGCAGTTATAAATCTGGAAGGCCAGTGGTCTGAGAACTGAAGAGAACTGCACTGTTGGAAGTAGGTACATTGCCCTGAACTCAGGAACATGGTGAAGCTGCTATCTCAACAGGTCACCTTGATCCCATTGTTGCCATCAGTAGAGTAGTGGCAGCTCTGGAGGACAGTCGCAAGGAAATGTTCCTTGGGGTGTTGTGTCTCTCTAGTGCCTATCAAGGGAGCTTGGGCTTCATGCTCTAGTCCATGCTTGGGCTGGACTAGACCACTAACTCTTACTGGGCTATGGTGAGCCCAAGTAGGAGTGTTCAGTGGGTGCACTGTCCTAACAGTAATGGCAGAAATGTAGGAACTTAGTTGAGCTTCTCACAGCTTTCTTCTGTGCTGTTTCATTAAACACTCTGTGTTGTTTTCTGTTTTCTCATCTGGACAGGACAGGTATAAAATATCTCAGCTGCATTGAAAGTCACATGAACTGAATTTTCAAATAGGATTATAAAACATTTGCTTATTTCAAAACTGATGTGTATGTTGAGTTTTCTACTTTGCTTTTACTAACATCACTGGGTGTATAATATTATGGCATGTTTCTCACTCTTCTAGGACTATTGGGGGGGTTTTGTGTTCATCAAACTTGTTCTGAATTTCCTATTCACTTGTTCAACTCAATTTGGGGCAGCACAAGGATGTGGTTACTTCAGATGTCCATATTGTGAACAGTTTTCCAATCCTTTACAATTAGACATTCTATATTTTTAAGTTCATAGATTAACAGGTTTAAAAATAAATACATTAAAAAATAAATACATTAAAAATAACTAAATAAAAAACCAGGGGTGTATAGAATCCCTCTTTGAAGGTTGTTTTCATCAGACCTGGGATGTAGGAAAGTGAGAGACCAACCCCAAGAGGTGCATAGTGATGCCTTTTAAAAAATAATTTTGGAAGAAACCAAAGATGGCAACTTGCAACAGCAGTCAGGCTTTGGCCCCTGAAAGACTAAATGATGGGCTTGAAGGTCTGTGTTATCCCTGCAGGTCTAAAATCTCATCCCCAAATATCTTTTATAGGCACCAAAAAATCCCCATGAGAATGTAAACTCACTATTTCACTCTGAGCAAATATAAATAGAAAGGAAGAAGTAACTGCACTGTATTGACACAAGAGCATCTTTGTTGAGTATTTTTCATGCTGACTGGCCAACTGCCTACATCTTGCCAATTTACACTTGTACCAGCAGTGAGCAAGTCAAGCTTCCCTACAAGTAGAAGCAGGCTCAGTTAACTCTGGAGATGAAAGGGCCAGTGTGGTACATGCGTTGGTCTTTGTTGCCACTTCTCAGCATTTCATGGAGACCAGCAGGTTCCTTGGCACGGGTTTGGGGCACTTCAGGCCTGTGCAAGAAGAGTCTGTGCCTTGTGTTTGTCTCTGTTTGCTGAGACTTGCTGAGAGCACAAGGGCCTGGGAAGAAAGGAGGAAGAGGCATATTTGTGAGGACATCTCAGGGGGCTTGTGTTGGTTGAAGCCTTTCTACATGAAGGGCCTAATTTAGTATCATAGAATGTTCCCCTTGACATAACCTTGCTTTTCTTTCACAGCCTGTGCCCCTCATTGCTCCCTGATCCACAGGTCAAAAGCTTTTAAAGCCAGGACAAAATTCTATCAAAAACCTAAAACTATCTGATGAAGTCTAATAGATGCTTCAGGTGTTGTAGGAGGCTGATGGGTTGCACATCACCTGAGCTCCTTTAAACCATATTAGACCTTTCCACTTCAGCAAACAGCAGGTAGGCTGGAAGAAATTTTACTTGCCTTTTTTTCTTCTTTTTTTCCCCATGTTTCTCTGCTACCAAGAATGCTGTATTTTTGTGTGATGTATTTTGTGTAGGTTTTGGCAGTGATGTGTGAATTGTGTTCTACCTGTTTTGACTTTTAAATCTGGCTTTGTCTGTGTTGATACTGTTACATTTTATTTATAGCACAAAGTACTTCATATGTGCTCAGACACTGTCTAATATCTGAAAGACAAAGATGGTTCAGAAACAGTTCTCCCACATTTTCACCCATCCTTAGTTGTTCTCTCCATGTTATCCTGCTGTGCATGATAGATTTGCTCGGGAACAAGCTGGATCTTGTCTGCTTAGTGCTTAAATCTCCTTTAAGATGTGACTTTATGGAAATATCACACTGATATTAGGACTCTCCAATAGATTTTGATTCTTCAACTACAGTAAGTTTTACTGATATTTACTCCCATAAACTCCATGGACCCTGTAAGATACCAGGAGATCATACCAGGTCGTGGTTCATCAGTGCTGTTTGGTCCCTAGTGCTCAGAGCTGCTGAACACCTTTAGATCCTGCTACATGTGCTCTTTGGCTTCTGAAAATCAAAAAATGTCCCTGCTGTTGGGCAGGTTTTGTGACTTCTGGGTGACAGAAGGACAGAGTTTGGCTCAGAAAGTCTTTATTTCACTGTTTCAAAATTCTGGTCAAGAAAAAATTGAACATCAACTTAGGGTTTAAATGTGTTTTGGGCTTGCTCAATCCTGCATGTTAGCGCTGCTCTAAGTGTCTTCTCCACACCGAGCTACTCTTGGATCCTCTCCTTGCCTGGCCATGGTGGTACATCCCTTCTGCCTTTACCAAGTGTGATGGCACAAAGTGAGGCAGGTTTCAGATTGCCAAGTACTCTTGTTTTGTTGGTCCAAGCAGGTTCATTCCCTGGTACAAAGTGGTCTTCAACAAGTGCAAACAACTGGTTGCAATCTGTCTGTAGATGGAGAGAGGTGGGGGGACTATGTGCATAATAACCTTGGTGTTTCTGATGATATTTAGTTTTTCCTAGGCAATTGTAAAATAGCTGTCCATCCTTGTCTTGAATCAAAGATCTCAGAATAATAGGATCATCAAGGTTGGAAAACACCTTCAAGATCATCAAATCCAACCATCATCACCACCATAACCACTAAACCATCTCCTGAAGTGCCACATCTACCTCTTTTATTACACATCCCTAGGGGTGGTAACTCCACCACCTTCTTGGACACCCTGTTTCAATGTTTCACCACTCTTCCATTTCAGAAATCTTCCCTAATATCAAATCTGAAATATCCCTGGTGCAACTAGATAGGCCATTCAGAATTAATGCAAAAAAAAAAAAAACAAACCCCAAACAAACTTACTTAACTCTGTTCAAGCCCTAACCAAGGCATAGAGCTAACTCAGAACAAAAACAGGAAAACATTTTTAATGGTATCTTTAATTTTAAAATTGTAACTTTTACACTTAGTCAAATTTTTGAGGAAAATAGGAAAATTTCTGTTGGAGGAAAATTTCTGTTCAGTAGGGCCTGTCTGTTCAGTAGGGCCTGTTGTGACAGGACAAGGGGTGATGGTTTTAAAATAGAGGGAGGGAGATTTAGATTGGAAATTAGGAAAAAGTTCTTTGCTGTGAGAGTGGTGGAGCACTGGAACAGGTTGCCCAGGGAGGAGGTGGATGCCCCTGGATCCCTGGAGACGTTCAAGGCCAGGTTGGATGAGGCCCTGAGCAACCTGATCTAGTGGGGGGTGTCCCTGCTTCTTGCAGGGGGGTTGGACTGGACGCCCTCTGGGAGTCACTTCTAACCCTGATCATTCTATGATTCCATGATTCTATGATAGTATTTGTAGCTACAGATGGAAAGAGCTCAGATGACTGTTAGAGTGGAGTGCATATCCCATCTGAGAAGTCCCATCTTCATGTCAAATTATCAGATTTTCTAACTTTTGGATATAAAAAAGCTCTGCATTCTAGAAAGGTGCTGTTTTTATGCTCTGGGGATGTGCCTCTGATGTAACTTTCTGTATTGCATTGCCCAGGTTGTACTAGATAATGGTGAATTCCCCATCCCGCTGACAAGCAGTATGCTTTCACTGCCTCACATTTAGCATAAAATAAGAATAAATAAAATGAAATAAAATGTTCCATTATTTATTTAGAAGGCAGAGTGTTTTGAACCTTCACAGTACATTCCTTCATGGAACTGTGGCTCTACAATTTTATACTATAGGAAAATG
Source organism: Heliornis fulica (assembly GCA_013399135.1). Taxonomy (NCBI): domain Eukaryota; kingdom Metazoa; phylum Chordata; class Aves; order Gruiformes; family Heliornithidae; genus Heliornis; species Heliornis fulica. The sequence goes on along the minus strand of VXBZ01004564.1, from coordinate 555,233 downwards.
GAAAGCCGACTGGATTAGGCAAGACTTGATGTTTATCTATGAAATAGATACTCAAATAAGGGTCTGGAAGTATTTCTTTCCACCTGTGTGGTGGTTTCTTTGGTGTGACAAAAGCAATATAGCCTCAGAGCTTTTTGTTGGCTGAGTGGAAAGCACCCTGTCTGTAGACCTTTGATGTATGCCAAAAATTAAACCAATGTATCGAGGCGATAGCGCTGCCAGCCCAAGCTTTGTGAACGTGCTTTGATTTATCTCTCTTTCTGACCCTTCTGGCATTCAGTGCTGCTCATCAGCAAATATTTATGCATCTCCATTACTTGTTTTTTCAGGTAGTTTGAGGTGAAGCTTGATAAAATGGTGATAATTAAAGTGTGAATGTTCTGCCTTCTTCTAGTTAAATGGTAACGTCCCCCACCCCAAATGATTTCATGCAAAACCTATCACTGGCTAGCATCTGACTTGGCCTTAAAATTCTGATATGGGATTAGCTACTGACATGAGATGTTTTCTCCAAGCTGGATAGGATAGTGGTGAGCTTGGGATGGGAGGAAGGAAGCTCACATGCTCCTGTCTTTGCAGAGTAGAGCGTCGCTGCTTCCCGAAGTCTAGAAGGACTTCAATGGAAGGACAAAACCAACCCCAGACAAAACAAGGAGTGAGGAGAAATGGCTAATAAGGAATAATGCATTTTTTTGGGTGACCTGAGTCATGTTCCTGCTTTGAACCTCCAGCTGCAGGGTGGCTGAACTTGTTTGGAACTGCAGTCATTCCCCACACAGCTCTGGGCTGTGTGATGCCTGCCTGTTCCTGCAGACCATCTGGAATCTGCACCCAAATGGGGTGAATCCCACCATCCTAGAGACACCTTCACCTTACAAAATGATATTTACTGCAAAATCATGGGGCTGGCTCTGTTCCTCTCCCAGAGAAATAACTTCTGAGATCCAGAGATGAAGCCTACACTTTGAGAGCCTTCTTTTCTAGCTGAAGACCTGAACGAGCCTGAAGCATCACCCGAGTGCAGAGCACTACTCTTCTCTCATGTTGGTTTAGACTGTCAGGAAATTCTTCAGGTTTCCCACTTCTTTTTGGGTGTTGGGTGGGCCTGGTGAGCAGAGCATGCTTATTGATCCAGCTGTGTGCATCTGGAAGGATGCATCTGAAAGGACAGGGGTTCTCCTCAGCAGAAACTAGGATTGTATCATTGGCTTTGTGCAGACTTTTTTTTTTCTTGATTCTGTTTTCTTAGTGATTTCAGTGGGTTTGTTTGGTTTGAGTTTTTCGGGGTTTGGTCTTTGTTTAGGGTGTGTGTGTTTGTTTGGTGAGGTGCTTAAATGTTTCAGGTTGGAAGGGTTTCAGGGCAAAACTCTGGTAGGACCAGAAGGATTCCTGGTATCTCTTATAGCAAGGTTGGGATGGAGGGAAAGCGCTGCCCTTCCAGAGGGACAATTCACACCCATCAGAAGGGAGTTGTCAGGGTTAAAATACCCTGTTTACCAGTTCTGGCAGAGGAATATCAGTGAAAATAAGAACCTTGGTGCCAAATAATTTTCAGTGAAATCTCTTCATTTTCACCTTAGGGGCTCTATACCAAGAGCAAACTGAAGATGTGTCCTGTATGTGACCTTCCAGTCCTGCAAACCTTTTGAGCAGTTGTGGAAATATTTGTGTGGCTCTGGCTTTCATCAGGACATCACGGGTAAAACCTATAGATCTGGCAAACAGCAGAATGTGGGTTTTTTTTTTTTTAGCTCTGAGGGGAATTTAAAGAAAGATCTCTTGAACCAGACTGTGGCTGAGCCTTTGGTTTCCTCTCAAAGAAGGCAATTTGCAGTGTTGTAGTGGCTTATGTTTCTTTGTAGCTAAACAGAGAACTTTCCACTCTAAGTTTGATGTTGCTCTCCATACCATCCACCTCTCAATCTCTCCAGAATGTGGTAGGCACTTAGTATTTCCTATGTAGGATCTCAATCAAGACATGATGTTTAGTTGTTGAAGGTTACCTATAAATAACTGCCACTGTAACATGCCTGTGCTATCTTTTTTCCCTTGTGTTTTTAAGTCATGTCTCCCAGATGGCCAAGCCTGAATTCCATCATCGCCTTCACTTTGAAGGAGCAGAT
>VXBZ01004564.1:518030-550079 GCA_013399135.1 Heliornis fulica | reverse complement strand
GTTCAAGGCCAGGTTGGATGAGGCCCTGAGCAACCTGATCTGGTTGGGGGTGTCCCAGCTTCTTGCAGGGGGGGTTGAACTAGATGACCTCTGGGAGTCGCTTCTAACCCTAATCATTCTATGATTCTAAATCTACCTCCTTCCAACTTAGAATGATTCCCCCTCATCACTACAGGCCCTTCTAAAAAGGCCCTTCCAGCTTTCCTGTAGCCCCTTCAGGGTCTGGTCGGCCGCTATAAGATCTCCCTGGAACCTTCTTTTTTCCAGGCTGAACAACCCCAACTCTCCCAGCCTGTGATGCATCAGCTTGACTTTTTCTGCTGAAGACCTGAGCAAAATCAGACATGTAGGGCCAGACATGCTGCACACACAGCACTGAGGTTCACCACAGACAGTGCTGAAAAGGGTGGGTTTGGTGGAAGTGCTGCTTCTACCCTCCCTCCTGACACGTGCCCATAACAGGGGCAGCCAAATGCTCAGAGACCAAGTTCTTTGATAACAGCTCTCATATCATGTACAAGTTTATATGGTGATATACAGAGGCACTTGCAAGATAATTCATCCTGAACCGTTGTCTTGTAAGCAAAGTGAATAGTTCTGGCTGAGCAAATAAAGAGGGCGATTCGTGGCCCTGCGGTGTTCTCTGAGATAATACTCCTGGTTGTACAGGCCCATTGATTTATTCCTTTGTTTTTATGGACTAATGTTTGTGGCAGACAGATGCTGACATACTGATATTGCAGATGGGTGGAGATGTATTGCTCACAGAACCTTTAGCTGCTTTCTTTTTTTTTATTATTTAAAGTGTTTAAAATGCTTTTTATCGAAGCTCGGCCTTTTATTCTAATTATCTGCCTGGTGTTGTCAGGAGAGAGCAGAGACTGGAGGTTAAAAGTGTCATATACAACGAGGATGGAGGGAAGGAAGGGTGACAGCAAGGACAGAGATGTCCTCTGCAGCCAGAGAGGCCACTGGGAATGAGTGTGAAACCCAAGCAGCCTTTCAGTGGCTGCTGTCTTTTCCTGGAAGAGGGGTGACACAGCAGAGCCCCCACAGAGTGACAGGCAAGGGGGATGTTGGTCAGGGCTTGGGATAGTTTCTGAAGTTCTCTTTTGTGGGTCTATCCTTCTCAGAAGAGGAATCTCCTTTAGGCCAATTCTCCTCCTACCTATGGGACATGGAAAGTCATAACCCTGGGGTTTGGGGGTTTTATATGACTTTACTCAGATGGAGTTAAAGTGGTTCACCAAAGGCATGGCTGATGGGAAAACCACCAAAAATCCAGTCTGATGATGTTGCTTCAAGCCCAGCCTCCAGAAGACTTGTGGCAGATATGTGCCCCATGCTTTCTGTGCAAGGTGGGAGAGGATAAGGAAGGCAGGTAAATACCTTCTTACCAGTAATGTTCCTTTCTGTGGCTGAGTTTTCTCCTCAGTCCTTCACTATCAACCACCTCAGTGTGTGGATTTACAGATGAGTGGGGGTTATCATGGAAATGCTGAGCAAGTCACTCCTTAGGTTGGTCAGGGGAAAACCCCAAAATTGGGGTGTTCATCACAGCCAGAACTAACATTACATCATATTTTCTTCCTCATAGGGTATATAGTTGAGCCACCTTTCTCTGCTGCTACTATAGGGGAATAGAACTATACTATAGGAGGGAATATTGTTCCTTCCTACTCTCCTGAGTTGGGGGAGTGTGTTTGGGAGAGCACATGGAATCATTGCAGTTTATAATAAAGCCTAAAACCATCAGTATTTGTTATCATCCTCAGAGTCCTGCCTATAACAGTATTTTAGGTGCTGCTTTCCTATGTTTTGGGATAGTGATCCACTAGACAAATCTTTAAATGCTGGAGATGCCTGGAAGAAGCTCCTGAGATAGAATTGCTGAGCTGCTGCCCTGTGAGCTCCCTGGGTTCCCACATGGGCTCTTTTGGAGAATTGCCCCCTGTGGAAGGTGTTTGCAGCAAGGGCTGTAGGAGAAGGAAGTGAAGCAGCTCAATTCCTCAAAGTGCTTTTGTTTCTTGAATGAGCATCTTCACCACAGCAGAATCTTAGTTCTTTGGGATGAAGGCTTTGGCTTGACCTTGGTTGATGGAGCCTATGTGGACCTGCAGGACATTCTTTTTTGAGAAAAGGAAGTCGAGAGGAGACCTTATTGCTCTCTATAAATATCTGCAAGAAGGTTGTAGAGAGGTGGGTGTTGGTCATTTCTCTCGGGTGGCAAGTGATAGGACAAGAGGAAATGGTTACAAACTGCCCCAGGGGAGTTTTAGGTTAGTTATGAGGAAAAATTTACTAAAAGAGTTTTTAGGCATTGGAACAGGCTGCCCAGGGCAGTGGTGGAGTCCCCATCCCTGGAGGGATTGGAAAGGCCAAGAGATGAGGTGTTGAAGGACATGGGCTAGAGGTGGACTAGGCAGGGTCAGGCTGGGGTTGGACTCTGTGAGCTTAAAAGTCTCTTCCAACCCAAGGGATTTGATGATTCTATGACATAGTCACCTCTTTTCTCTGGAATGATGGGATGATGGCTGTGGAGGTGACTCAGCCAACAGGCTCTTGACTACTTTAATCTGTTATTGAACAGTTTCAAAGCAGTCAGTCATTTTGCAATAATATGGGTAGCTTCCAGTTCCTTAGTGCAGCATTTGGGTGGGCTCTGTAAATCCAGAGAAATAAGGATCATTATGCTTTAGGGTTTTGCTGTGGAGATTGTGCAGTTGAAGGTCTCTCCTTCCAGCCAGAGGTGGGTAAGCAAAGTTACTCACTGTAGTAGTTATTCATGTTTTCTGTCTGAAAGCAAGGGATACTCCTTTACAGTACAAATTGTGAAAGATTTCCCTTGCTCTCTCCAAATCTGATGTAATAAAGTAAAAGCTAGAATGATCTCTTTTCTTTCTTTTCCCCTAGTGTAGCATGATATATTTTCTGGGAACAAATGTCTCATGTGCCTCTCTGCAATGGAAATGACCTCATTTTCAGAAAATGTCTGTGGATTTTGTGATTATGACACTACTGAGCTCCTACTGAGGTGCAAAACCTTTGCTTCTTCAAGGAGGAAGCCCTATGGCAAAATGATCCTGACTTGAATATTGATATATATTTTGTGTGCCCATGATGATTGGAAGACTGTGCCCAACATCAAGGGACTCTGGTAAGGAGGTGCAGTGGCCTGGAGCAGTTGTGTGTTTTGTGATGCACTGCAACTGGTCCAAGATGAAGTCATGCAGCCCTTCCTCCTCTGTTCTCTGAGTCAGCTTATTCTCATAAATTACTCTCAGGTTCCTCCATGAAGTGCCCAGGGTGTGTATTAGTGAAAGAAACCACGATCTCTCCCACAGCCATATTGTAACGATTGCAGCGCTCCGTAAATAAAACATTTTATAGCTGGGAGCTAAGCTTGCTCCAGGCACACCAGACCTTTTGATGGTAAGGATAGAAGAGTTATTCCTCATTATATATCCAGCACTGAGGTATATCAACAGTATCACCCTTTTTAAAGCATGATGAAGGAAGCAGCTCACCATAAAATCTGTGATTCAAGGGCTGCAGAAGAAATTCACATTGTTTGCTCTTCTGCTGTTTAATGAATCATTTGAGCCAGAAACCACTCTGAAAAGTCGTAGGTCAGAATAAACATCTACAGAATCACAAGATTTGTGGGGAAAACCCCCCTGAATTTCACTACTTCTAGGTTTTATTCAGCTCTCTGAGCGTGCTTACTCCTCCAGGTTTCTCTTTGTCAATAATAAAGGGGAGGCTCTGTTAGTCAGTGAACTATGGGAAGAGGAACTATTTAAACAAAATGTGAACTTCAAGAGAAATTAGTCAGTGGGACAGAGTGGTAATCATTCAAGGCTCTTGAAAGCACTTGAAGTGGGTGCTAGGCTGCTAGGAAAATACACAAACCTGTTGAAATCTCCCTCTCCCCAGCAGTGGAATTATGGCACATACCTTAATTGTTGGCAGGAGCTGTAAGGTTATGATAGAGAATTGTGTATTAGCATCCAGAAGCCTGGGTGAAAAAGCAACAAAAAGACCAAAAGCCCTCCATGACAAGACTCACACTGTTTTTCTACCTTTTTTTTCTACCAATTTTTTTTAAAGGAATCAATATATTGTGCAGTCAGAGAGCCAGCAGGCTGGAATTTATATCAGCTTCCAAAAAATCTTTGATGATGAGTCTTGCCATGATGCTCTTAGAGAAATTCAGTTATGGACAGAGATGATTTCTAAAGATATACCATTAGATAATGATGTAGAAGCTGAAATTCTCCCTGGGCAGAGTATGAGTGCAGATGGATGCTTTGGGCAGGGGAGGGGTTTAGACAGCTCAGCATTGAATTCTGCACATTGCTGAAGAAAGCAAAGGCAGCAATGGTTGTGCAAAAATTGGTGTGGAAAATAGGAATTGGTGTTATCAAAACATTTGAGAATTAGGGTTCTGTTCTCCCTGAACTTACTGTTGTGAACACCACCTGGGAAGTATCCCTGCTCCTGGCAGGTTTATGGGCTATGGCATAAAAAAAGAAAAAAGACTGAGATTTACCTCTGAAGGAAGATGAAAAATGTTTTGACAAAAGTAGTAACAAGAAAGGTGGTTTTGTAGGATATATTAAGCAACAAGTGGTAAAGAAAGGGCAACCCAAGTTTCCTATTGAGGTCTTCTTGCAGTACAGGAAGAAAGACGAAGCTTTGAACACTGAAAAAGCATTTTTACACGTGTAACTGGCACAGCAGTAATTCATCTTCACCTAATTCATCTTCTTCATCTAACTCATCTTCAACACACAGCAGTGTTCATCCTCTTGAACACCTACTTGGAGACACAGGCATGGGGTGGGAGTGGGCTGTGTTCATACTTTAGCTGAGCTAATTGTTTGCTAACATTAAAGTGTGGTAGGAGTATGGACACTTGTGCTGATGAAGATGAAGATGGCCTGAGCACCAAATGCTGGGAAGAGCTCGCTCCAGGCAGCATTAGGGAATGGGTCATTACTTCCTCTGAGGGAGCCTATTTTCTCTGCTATCAGAGGCAGACACTTATCTGCCCTTTCCCAAGTATTTATGATTTTGTGAACCTCTCAGTTTAGAATCTCTTCCTCAGCAGTGATTTCTCTTGCTTACTGTGTATTTGATTAAATTTGTTTCTCCAAAATTTCAGGCAGAAGCCATGAGCTGCAAAGTAGGAGAATGAGATTGTTTCTGGGTTTGTCAGCTCCTGGAACAAAAGAAAATCTTTTTCATTAGGAAACAGTATTCTTACAAAACATAAACATAATGTTTGTTTATAAAGCAAATCTGCAGATGGCGTTTATGAACAATATCAAAACTATGGTTTGGGACAGGCTACATTTCATAAACTCACTGATGGCATTTCTTGCTTGCATTGCAATTACCTAATCTCTTTTTTTCTCGTGGCTCTTGGAGAGAAATGAACAATGTCTAGTAATGCTTGGACTGAGACAATACTTTTAAACAGTGATCTGAGTGAAATATGAATTAATAACGTGCCTGCTCCCTGCTGTAGTTCCACTGGAGTTGTGCATTTGCACCGTGGCAGTAGATCTGGCCCAGGTGTTGGGACATACCCTGTGGTGTGCAGGGAAGTAATTGGAATAAGATTGAATGAAATTCAAGGAAGGGGCTCTGAAGAGCATCCCTACTCCGTGTGTGGGCTGTAGTAGTGTTCCTCTCTTGTGCAACAATTCTGCTTTTGTGCCTGTCCTCACACATACACCTAAGCACCAGAAATGATATTTTTACATGTTTTAGTTCAGTTTCTTACAGAGGTTTTGGAGGACACTCCATCTCTCATCACTTAACATCTTGGGCATCTGCTGGCCAATTTCAACCTCATTCAGCAGAGACATGATCTCCAAGATAATAGTCTCTCAATTTCTGTGAAAACTGGTACTGGGATAGAGCATGGAGACCCAGGTGGATGCTGCCACCAGTCAGAGGCCATTATAGCTCAGCTTCTTCACNTCACTGCAGCAAAGAATGGTCACAAGTGTGTCCTCAGTGGTGGCCTAGGTGGCATGTGTAGCCCAGGGTCAATTACACTTTCTGATACTGCCTCATTGGCAGAGCAACAAAGGGGTTNGACCCAGGTGGATGCTGCCACCAGGCAAAGGGCATTTATAGCTCAACATCTTCATCACTGCAGCAAAGAATGGTCACAAGTGTGTCCTCAGTGGTGGCCTAGGTGGCATGTGTAGCCCAGGGTCAATTACACTTTCTGATACTGCCTCATTGGCAGAGCAACAAAGGGGTTTGGAGAAGCTGGGGAAGGAAGGAGGGACTGCAGGATGCTAATCTGTAGGAAACAAATCTTCAGGTCTGCTTTAGCATATGGAATAATTGGTTTAGTCTTTGATCTTGGACTCCTGAGTCATCTGGGGCAGGCTACTCCGCAGTGCTGTCTTGGCTCCTTCGCCCAGGTCTGTGTTACACAGGGTGGGTGCAGGGCACACACGGATTTTGAGTTCAGTAGGGTTGATCAGGGGTGTTTTCACTGATGTGGTGGGGTTCAGGCTCAAAGGACCCTCATGAGCATGGAGAATCCAGGTTTGAAGTCTTACTTTGGGGAGGGTCTGCAGGGTGATGTCCTGTCTCTGTAAGCACAAAGTGAGTTGTGTGTATTTTCCCTTCTTTCGCTTTCTGTTAACCTCTGATTTTCTCAGCAAGTAAAACCTGGCTCAATACAGAGAGACTCACAGGCCCAAAGCTAATGAGGCCCTTACTGGACATTAGAGTAGTGTGAACTTCAAAGCAGCTCAACATGGACCTCTGCCAGGTCCATCCTTCTTGATTGCCCTGGAGAAGGAGCCTTAGTCATCCCAGCCTCCTGGTGCAGGCTGGCCTGGGTCTGCATGGCTCTGGGTGGGCTGGATGCATCCACCCTGCAAAGGTTTTTATCTTCTCCAATCCTTTATGACTTTTCTGTAGCCATGAGACATTGGTTTTGTTTATTGGTGGGTTTTTTAGGCTTGAAAGAGGAGGGTTGCAACTCCCTCTGAGCTGGTGCATGGAGCTGGATTGGGAGCTGAAGAGCTTTCCATGCCACAACCATGCCCCAGAAAGAGTAGTGAGGTCCATGTGGTTTGCTGGAGGAACTGACCAACCTGCTTGGCAGCTTGTAGCTACTGAGACTCTGACACCCACACCTCCCTGTCGATGCTGTCCACCTTCCCTTGGTTCCTCTTCCCCTCTGAGTTTAGTCTTTTCCTTTTTGCCTTTCTCCCCATCAGCTCTGCCTCCACCCCTGCCCCAGGCGGATCTTGGCAGCACCTCTGCTCCTGGATGGTGCTCCGGAGGTGCTGCATGTTCCCCACTGCTCTCACATCCACTGGTGCTGCTGCAGCAAGCACTTCCACCAGCTGGAAAGCCAGGGAGATGTTTCCTTTCAAGTCCCACTGGCATTCATATACAGAGCAGGTCTTGTCCCCAGCTTGACACTCCTCATTCTTCCCAGCCTGATGGCTCCTCTGTCCCTCTCTCCACCACTCTGCTCAAAGAGCAGTTACAGAGGCTCTTCTCCTCACCACTGACCCAGCCAACTCCAACCACACATCTCTTTCTTCAGCCCCTCCTCCCAGCAGAAAGGCTTTTCTAGACTCGTTCTGTGTTATTTTAGCATGTTCTGACTGATTTCAAAGATTTCCCCTCACCCCTTCCAAAAACCAGACGTGCGGCGACTCCACACCACATGCACAGCTGATGAGCAGCAACTTCTGCAGAACAACTTTGCCTCAGCAATTCCCATCTCCTTCAGTGTCCTTCAAAGGCTCTTCTGGTACCACCAGAGCTGGCTTTGTCATTTACCATTCCAAAGAACTGCAGAAGGAGATCTCTACCGTGCTGGAAGGCTGCAGGCACTGAGTAAGTGTGAAGCGGTCCCTGGGAAATGAACCCAAGACTTTAGTGGGTGAACATGGCTGTGCTAGCCAAAAATATAATTTATGTGTCTGGTATATTCAGTATTTTACATGAGCTGGAGACTGAAGAAAGGTTCTATAAAATATACTGAGATAAAATATAATATTTATATTCTATATATAATATATGTCTCTATATATCTCAACAATGCCTATATTTATACTTAATTTTCTAGTAATTATAAACCCCAGGCTGGGTTTTGAGGCTGTTTATAGCCATCTTTATGCAGTCTGGCTTTAATCAAGTTACTCATCTGCTTTGCACTTCCACTTTCCCGCCTGTGAAACGGGCACAGCGACGCTGCCTGTGTCAGGAACTCATGAGACATGTCAGGAACATTTAACAGCCCACAGAGGAGACTGGATGGAAGATGACAGACTGGATAGATGCTGGAATTGCTGGTGCCCTGATCCAGCAGTGTGAACCCTGACAGCTGCTCTTAGCAGAAAGAATTTCACTATTTGCTTCTACTCTGAGACAAACATATGTAAGTGTGTTCAAGCTTTTAATCTTTTCATTGCTGAAGGACTTTCTATGGTTGCTGAGCTCAAACATCCTTCAGGGAAGGGAAACTAGAGGTACCCATATGTGTCTGATAATCAGAGGGCTTGCTAACATCCCCAGCACCTCTCTTTTATTGATGTGAAGAGCAGAGCACTGGGACAGTGTTAATTATAGACACAGGATACACCAAATAAGAGCAGCTGTATGACAGGGGGAAATACAGAGGCATCACTTCACACTGCTATCCTTTAATTAATAATTAGCCTTTCTGACTGTAGATGAGAATGTCTCAAAAGTGCCACAGAGAGTTTCAGCCATGGGTGAAGCAATAAGGCAAACAAACCAAGCCTTGAGGACCTAATTAAAGGTGTTGGTCACCAGCCCTAGCCTCATCCACTTATTCCTCTGGCCTGAAACCCATGTGGGTGACCTGTCCCTGGAGTCCTAGATTGAGTTTCCATCTGCAGAAGAACGTGGTTGCTGAGGGGATTCCCATGGGTCTCAGATTTGTGTAAAGCCACTTGGCTACAGAGAGTGAGATCCATAGATCAAGGCAAGGAGGCCAGACTGCAGCCAGCCAAGGTTTGGTGAGTGGGCAGAAGCTGTGATCAGGGTTGTCCAGAGAGATAAAGGGAGTATTTTGTCTGTCCAGTGAGTCATGCAGGGGAAGAAGCCTTTTTATTGCTTCCTGAGGGTGAGCTCCAGCATGGGGAAGGGGCTCATCTATTCCTCTTGCTAATTACTTGCTGCTGCATTCAGGGTGTGGTATGAAGCCGCTGTGGGCTTCCTCAGGTGTCCTCAAGCATGGTGTGGGTCTCACTAGGTCCATGGCTGGAAGACTAGAGAAGGGGAAACTCCAAAGGGACCATTGCAGGGAACAATGGTTCCCTTCCACCAAAGGGAGCACTTGCAGCCCCATCCCTGGCAGTGTTCAAGGCCAGGTTGGATGGGGCTTTGGGCACCCTGGGCTGGTGAAGGTGTCACTGCCCATGTCAGGGGGTTGGGACTAGATGGGCTTTGAAGTCCCTTCCAACACAAAGAATTCTGTGATTTTTCTCAGAAGTTGCCTCACAAGTCCAGGTTTCCCCAGGACAGAGTTTTCTCCATTACAATCCAAAAATTGTTGGCCTCAGTTCCTTGAGGTGTTTGTGGGTTGTATGTCAATGAAACCAGTCTTAAAATGTTCCCCTTTTCCCAGTACAAGCATTAAATCAACCATAACCATGTGTATAGTGCCAGAAATTGTTGCCTGCTCACATTGGTGAACCCTCACATGTGTGACTGGACTTCTGAGCAAGTACATAGTGCAAGGTGAAAGCCAAGACATACTGTTTATGCCCCTATATATGTGCCTGTAGTCATAGTCCAGTTCAGAGAGAAGACAACTAGAAGAGCATTGCCCAATTTACTGTTCCCAATACAAACGATGGTGTCAGTATGGTGAATGCTTAAAAAAAAACACTGCAAAAATATGTCTCAAAGGCATTTTCACTGCTGGTAGCATCCCCTCCCTCCCAATGCCCACGGGCTAAACTTAAGGTGAAGAAAATTTAGCCAAAAGAATGTATTTTTCTGAGCAAAGTTACTGCCACCAGCACGTGAACGGCGGCACGTGTTGGGCCAGACAGAGGCACTGGGGAAGCTGTGTGGTGCTGGGGCTCTGCCTGCAGGCACAGAGACCTCCATGTCCTTGCTCTGGAGGAGTGACACTTACACAAGAGATTTTATGCTGATGGGTTGGTTTATTTTTTTTTTTTTTGTAGGTGTTTTTTTGGGGGTTATTGTTTAAAAAGTGCTAGAGGAAAGGAGAACTTGGGAAGTGCTTTACTGGTTCAGTGCAGATCTGTGCTGGTGCAATGGCTGCTGCTGAGGAAGAGGCAGCAGAGATGTTACAGCAGCTCAGCCAGTTCTTATCTTGACAAAAAAAAATTATATAAGCAGTTGGGGTCTGGGTTTTGCCTTTACTTGCCCTATTGCTGAGCAATATGGAACAATATAGAACTAGGCATTGCTTTTTATTTTTCCTTTTTTTTTTTTCTTCATTTGTACAGGCTGCAGGGTTTTTCATAAGTTTTTTCCATTAGCTTCTCATTCCCAAGATGCTGCAGTTCTGGAAGTGTGGCCACATGCGGTCAGAGCTGTCGTGGCTCTGGCTGAGGATGATAATAATTGTAATATTTGATCCTTGTGGAACTTGGGTCGTTATCTATTCCCATAGTGTTTCCTCTGGCACATATTCTCAGGAAAATACTTTCTGGCACCGTTTTCTATTAGATCGTGGAATAATCTTCCAAAGGAAGTGGCGAAAGGCCAATTGTTGATCCAATTAAAACAATGGTTAGAGATTAACCCCTTAACAGTTGCAAATCCCATATGTAGTTCATTAAGCAGAGAAAAGCAAAGTATTTGGAGATACAAAGGTTAAAGCAACCTTAAACTACGAGTATCCTTTCTTCATAATCCACAGGGAATTATTAGTAGTATTGTTGCTGTTATTGTTATTATTGTTATTATGGGGTTTTTTTTTCCCTTTTGATGCTCAGCTGATTTCTTTTTAGTGGCAAAAAAGCCTCTTGGAGATGAAGCAAACGCTCATTCCCGTTACATAAGCTTCCACCCAACTTTGCATGGAAGGGGCTCTTAATAGAGATCTATTGCTATATATACATTGTTTTTAAGAAGGGAGCTGTCTTTGTGACAATGGGGCTAAGTCTAAGGCCTGATTAGATGGGTTTTGTCTCTTCCCCCTCCCTGCTCCCCGGCAGCCCCCTGTATAGGCAGGCTCTGATTACTGGGAGCGATATCTCACCGGGAATGAATGGCATAGAGGGAGCTGCAAAGACAAAGAGCTGGCTTTGTCTGCTGATGAATTAAGATAGCATGTGGGTGGCTGGGTGGCTGGTGAATAGCACAGACTTCCTTCATCCTCCTGTCACTGAGCTTTTCTTGTGTTTTCATTAAAAAAAAATGGACTTAATCCCGGGAACAATGAATTGAGAGCAAATTAGGGGGCTTAGAGAGAAAATAATGCCACATCAATATCTTAATGGCGACTGAGGCGTTGTCAGAAGCCTTGAGGGAAGCAGGATCTTGGCCTTACGCTACTTTAATAAATGCATAGAGAAAGCTGCTGCTATTATGAGCATTATATACTTTCCTCCAGTTTTACTGTCTGTTATATCCATGAACATAGTAAAAAAAAAAACCCTGTACTTGTGGGTATCCTCCAGGAAATGATAAAATTTGTGTTGGATCAGTGATTCACACCAATCCGCTCATGTCTTGCTGTGCCTCAGCTCTCTCCTTGGGCTTTTCCAGGTGGTCCCTGCCAGATGCCAAGTTTTCATTGCATACAGGGTGGCATTTCTCCACCTCTCTGCTCTCACACTGCTCCCAGGGCAGCTGGGGATGGGTTCAGTACATGAGAGCAGGGCAGGAGCCTGGGACAGGGACTGCAGAAAGTGCATCTCGAGTCAAACATGATCTATTAATTTTTTAAAGGTGCAAAAGATTTACAACATGCTGCAAGTGACACAAAGACATTAACCCATCTATATTCCTCTTCTGGCTTGCAATCCTCCCACCTCTGCTGTCTCCCTGCCTTTCTTGCCTGCTGGGCTGAACATCCTTTCTCTAGGATGCGTGTCCTGTCCATGTCTGCTTTACTTCCCACATTTCTTATTAGGAAGAGCCTGGGGGGGAAGCTACCCCTTGAAATCTTAACTCCTTTCAGTCTGGATACTCTCTGCTTCCTCTGTGTTGGTTTTTATCTTTGCTGCTTGGTGCTCTAACACCATGTCCCTTGACACACAGGGATGTGTCAGCCAGGCACAGAACCAGCAGGGTGGGATGATGTGGGCATGACAAGTATTTTGACATGTTATGATTTCTCTGCTCTGGACTATTATTCATTATTATCAGTCCAGAGAAGGAACATCTTATTCCATGAGGAGACCTGTGAGACGTGATGTCACAACTTGGCCTGAGAATGGGCTCACCAATGCATGCTCCTGTTTTTCTCAGTACTTTCCAACAGCTGCTTTTATTAGGCCTTAGATTATGCACATCAAATCCTAAGTCTGGATTTTGAGCTCATTGGTCTTTCAGTTACTTCTAGAGTCAAAGGCTTGGTTGGTTGTGTGAGATTTGGACTATGATGTTCCTGTCTGACCTTGGGTTAGATGTGCTGCTGCTGAAAATCACAGGGCCTGAAGTGCAAAGAGGGATAGCAGAACATGTCTAGACAAGTGGTGGCAGTTTTGTGTCTACAAGTCCCAGCCATACTGGCAGCTTACCTGCTTTTGGTGTTGTCTTGGGCCACTTCTAGCCCTGGATATCACAGCCTGTGCAGTGAAAGCTGGACTGACTTGGAAATTTCCAATATTCTAAGAAATGTGTGTGTGAGAAGTTAGTTAATAAATTAAATATTTATTTACTATCAAGTTTACTTAACTACAGAAATTTAATGACCAATTGCATGTGCTTTGAGAAGCTACTACACCTTCTCTCCTGAGAAGGGAATTAAATAGTCCCAGTAGGTTAATTCCTCCTTATACATGGTTCATCCAGACTTGCATAAACACACGTCCCTCTCCCCCCTGTGCCAGCAGACATGATTTATAGGGGCATTTTGCACAGTCACTGGTGAGACAGAGATGGGCAGCCTTGTCCCAAGCCCTAGGAATGCTACTTTTCTAAAGGAGATACAACTGCAGAAGACAGAAGAACCCATCAGAGATGTTGGTCCTGCTGGAAGTGATCAATCTTTCACAGGGAAGAATGTTTAATAGTCTGAATCAGGTTTAAAACCAAACAAAACTTGATATTTCTTCCATGTTTTGTCTAGAGCCATTGAGCTGGAGCTTGCCACCACCCAGCCCACGTGCTGTGAGCCCAGTCTCCCATGGCCATACTTGGCTTTGCTCTTGTCCTTCCTGTGACAGCTCCCAGCATTTCTTAGTCCTTTACCTGCCACCAGTGCTGTTCCCTGCAGGAAAAAAGGCAGCACTGTGTTGAACTCACCACCTTCTTTGCCATGGAAATAGTTTGTGGCCTTCTTGCTGCACAACAAGGGTGGATCAAAAGAGAGAAAAGAGGAAAGGAAAATGCTTCCTTCACTCCACTGGGATGTCATCTTCTGACCCCCTCTTTGCTCTAACAGAAAGGCAGGGAATTCAGCCAAAAATTACAAGCTTGAAACTGGGAAACAGACCTGAATGTTTATTTTACACTTCCTTTTCCTGACCTGATGCTTTATAGTAATGTAACTTATTGTTAATGGATAATATAAACTAATCTAATGGTCCTATTTTGCATACTTAACTGATCAGACCAAAAAATCCCAAACCCAAAGCACTGTTGGTGTGGATATTGTGAGTGCATTGAGCAACATGGTGCAGTAGGCAGCTACCAATACTTGAAGGGGAAGGAGGATGAGGGACTGTTCCCCAGGGAGCGCAGGGACAGGACAAGGGGCAATGGCTTCAAGCTGGAAGAGGGCAGGGTTAGATCAGACCTGAGGAAGAAATTCTTCCCTCTGAGGGTGGGGAGGCCCTGGCACAGGGTGCCCAGAGAGGCTGTGGAAGCCCCTGGATCCCTGGCAGGGTTCAAGGCCAGGTTGGATGGGGCTTTGGGCACCCTGGGCTGGGGAAGGGGTCCCTGCCCACAGCAGGGGGCTGGGAGTAGTTGGCTTTGAGGTCCTTTCTGACCCAAAACATTCTGTGATTCATATCCTGTGTAAAATCCCGTGGATTCTCAGATCCATGAACCTGGTATCACAACTCAGATCACAGGCAAATCACTACCCTGTGCTGAGGACCAAAGGGCTGGAACTGGAATCAAGAACATGCAGGTGGGCTGTGGTCATGGCAGGGACTTCTCTTGGGTCTTGAGACATCAGTCAGTTGACCTGTGCAAAAGCAAATGGGAATGCAGCTGTTTGGGATGTGCTCACTGTTTGACACATAACAGGGGCTGCAGCCTCAGCATTAGGCATCCTTACAGTTCTTGTACTGTGTATTTTACAGAGCAATTACAGGGATTATCAGCAATATTTTCCACTGTCAGATTATCTGAAGGACAGAAAAACTAAAAATGAAAATAATAAGAAGACAAAACTTTTCCTCACCCTAAATCTGAATGAATTTTGTTTCTGTTCTGCTGGTAAGTTTGATTGTAAAGATGAGAAAAGAGTTCAGCAGAAAAGTCATCCTCGGTGTCAAACATGGACCTGCCCTTTGGATTGAAAACACTCAGTCCAGATCTCAGCAGCTCCACACACTTTAACAAAAGCAGTTTCAGAGTATTTAATATCTTTTATATTTACAAAGTGAAATGGAAGGAAAGCAATGCATGTTTTTGACGACCCCTTTCTGATCGTTCTTAACTGAACCTGGACTTCATTTTAGTTTTAATTGTGCTCTAAATTGAAAATCAGTTTTCCCCTGAAATCACAAGGAAAGCTAAAGATTCAGAAATGGCTCCAAGAGGAATTTTGTTACGATGCAAGAAGGAAAAAAAAATCCAGTTTAATTTTCATATCTCAGGAGGAATATGCAGTTAGAACAAGAAAAAAAAATCTATTTTCCTTGCAAACTTTGCAAATTTGCTCTGCAGTCACCAGCAAAGGGTTTTTATTCCCATATCATGGAGCACTCATTATTTTGTCTGTCAGAAGAAGCATCTCATCTGCATGCCACCCCGACTGAACAGCGGTGCCGGTCCCTGCCGTAGGAGCTGGCAGACACCTTGCCAAGTTGCAATGCTCTTCTGAACTGATGCAACCTTCAGAAGCAGAGCTGGGGTATTTCATCATTCCCTCTGCTGGGCAACATGCTGCAGCATCTTCCTTCCCCACAGAACCACAGCCTGCAACACAAGTAACATTTGCACCTACGTTTGAAGGAAGGGTGGGAATGAGAAGTACTTCATGGAAGCAGGCTGAATGAATCCTGCCATGAAGTCTCAGGGTTTGTTGCCAAGGAATTTTGGGGATGGTTTGAATTTATTCCCACTGTGCCACAGAGAACGCTCAGCCTTGCTTATGCAGCTTCATGCTTGGCCACAACAAAGCTCCACAAATGGGTAAACCAGGGTGAGCTGCCACTGCTTTCATGTGCTTCCAGGTGCACCAGCCCTGAGAGCTGTGCAAAGTCAGATGGTTTCTTGGACTTCCTCGCCTGGTAAAGTCGTGTCCTGTTTGTCTGGGGGGTGAAATGGGGTTCCAACCTGCACTGAAAGTGTGAGGCAAAACACTGGATGGGGCAGCAAGCATGAATCAATGGTGTGCTGCTCTTGCATGATGAAAAGAATATCAAACAATTAACTAGCACATGGGAGCTGATGCACTGTTGGCTAGACAACTGGTGCTGATTCATTAGGCTCTAATTACAAGTTATTTTTACCCATCCTCCCAGCTTTAAAAAGGGCTGCTCAGAAGGCAGCGTTGAAAGTCTTCCTTCAGCTAAACTTTGATAGAAGTCAGATGGAAGCCTGTCTGTCTGTCTTTGTGTTTATTTTTTTTTTGGGGAAGAAATCCAAACCCTCTTTGGAGATGGAAGGGGCACCGCTGTGTTCCTGAGAGAGGCTTGTTTGACTTCTGGCGCAGGCGGGATGAACCGGAGGGCAGGATGCGAGCGCTGGTGTTTGCTCAGTGAGTGTTTCCAAGGGAAAGTCCAAATTTCCCTTCAGAGCAGTGAGGGGGGGTGATCAGGGCAAATTGGGCATCAGACACAGGATCTCAGCTCGCTGGTTTTTCTTTCAGGACTCTTCATGTGTGGCGACTCGTAACAGTAAAGGAAGGAATTTATTAGCTGCCTTACTGTCCCTTTGACTCTGTTACCTGTATCATGCAGCAGGTATGATTAGGATGGGGTCTGTGCCCTAAGCAACACATTACTGGCCTGTTTATAGCAGCATGAAGTGTGCTCAAGGGAAAGCATTTAACTCCTGTATTAGTGCCCTTGCTTTCAAGGGCTAGGCTGCTTTCTGAAGAAGACTCGTATTCTCCTCCACATGGCTTGAGGCTCTTCCAGTGATAAAATACCCTCTTGAATAATCCCAACATTCTCTGATAAAGCCTCATGTCTGAGGATGAAACCATATGTTGGTAATCCTGAGATTCCCACTGTATGGGTGGGAATGATCTGCTTCCCTTCATACCACACTTTCTTCTCTCTCTGACATGTCCAAAGGCCACAATAACTGACTGATGTGGTAAACCCATGAGCACATGGAGCAAATTTTGGTAAGGAAGATGCCTCAACATCAGGTTTACAAAGAAACCAAAACAGCAAGCATTGCCTTTCCTTTCAGCTTGCCCTTTCAGCCAGAGGTCTGAGGGCTCTTGGGTGAGTTGATCCAGGTCCTGAGAAATGTTGGTGCAGGGAGAAGTCCAACACAGGCCATGGAGATGTGACAGAGTGATGCTAACATCCTAATGTTTCTTTATTGATTGCTGACTCTTGTTGAAACTTTGGATTTCAGGCAGGAGTAAAGGATGCAAATCATGGAGAGAGCTCATTTTCCTACACAAGGATAGGTCTGTTGAGAAACCTTTCTTGGTGAGTTGGCTTGGAGAGAGCTCCACAAAGCAGTTGTGCCTGGTTCGAGTCCAGCAGTTATCCTGCTGCACAGTGTCTTCTTTCCTGACTTCTATGTCTCAAGAGGTCAGAAAGCCATCATGGAGCAGGGAAGAGCTGGCTGAGCTGAAGTGTGACCTACTGAACTCTGGAGGGCCCCAGAGTCAGATTAGCATGAGCATGACAACTTCACATGACTTGAGAAAGCCTCCCATGCTGGGATGGTTCCAGCTCCACAGAACAGGATAAATGGGTGATAATACCTGGGCTCTGGAAAGTTTCCTCAAGATTTGTTGAAGACAGGAGGGTTGTGGACCGTTTGTGACATCTGTGAACCTCACCTGGAAAGGGCCATTTTTTCCCCTCCCTGTATTTCTGAGGGACTGGTGTAGAGGTGGTGGAGGTGTGTAAGGGCAGTGGAGTGATGAGCCAAACAAATTGTTCTGATTCAGTGGAGAGGTCTGAGCTGGCTGGGTGGTAGGGAGAGTTTCAGGAGAGAAGAGAGGTGGGGAAGAGGACAACTGCTGACCTGGTGCAGGAGACTCTAGGAGGGGTCTGCTGGTGGAGGACAGAGGTGGCTTGGACAAAGAACAAATACTGAAGACACATATCTTTCTTATTTAGAGTTAATATGAAGTGGAGAACAAACCTCCTAACCCCACTAAGTAGTTCTGCAGAGAAAGCATGGTTCAGGCTTTTCATTACCTCCTGGAAGAGCACATGGCCAGATGCTTGGCCAGAGATTCCAGAAAATCACTAGATAAATGCTCACTGCAGGTACTCTGTTAAAACCCTCAGTTCTCTGGTTCTCCCAAACTGCATGAAAGGTCTTTTAGTGCAGGAAAAAAAACCCCAACAAACCATCACGAATTAGTTGTCTGCCCTCTGCAGAAGTAATGGGGTTCCTTAATGTGGCTTCTGCAAGCTTTTGGTGCAGGAAATGTTTCTTTTCGTGCTTATTTGGCGCAGTCTATAACTTTTGATGTGCTGAAGGTTACAGATGGGAAGGAGACCAAGAGCCCTCTCCTGGCACAGGCTGAAAGGACAGCTGGAAAAACAGCACAGGCTAAAGGACACAAATAGGCAGGTGAAAGGAAGGCACGAGCACTGAGGTAGGACTTGATGGTGAGCCACACGCTATTTATAACCCAAATATAAATATACACACTCATAAATGCAGTGAGTGTGCTCTGGGTAGGCCCGTGTTGCAGGTGTGCAACGTGGAAAGTGGGTTGGTCTTGTGGCTTCCCTCTGGGCTGCCCCTGCCTGACCGAGCACGGGCCGTGCAAGGGGGACGAGGGAATGCTGGTTTGACTGGCTGTCAAGGGGACTTGCAAGAATTTGTGTAAACAGCTCAGCAAAGCACAGTTTGAAATAGGCTCTTGGAAGGCAGATCAAGAGGTATCTTTATAGTTTTGCTGGACTTCCTTACAGATGTGAGCAGCAGCTCTGGGGAAAGCACGGAGAGGTTTGCTCTTATCTCCAGACCACAACCCCAAGAGAGACCTGCAAACTGAGCGCAGTTACTGAGCTGTTTTGATCTCATAGGTATTGATATTGAGCAAACAATAGGCTACAGACTTTGCTCTACTCTTCTTCTGAACTCCTTTTTAATATTTTCCTATGGGCTTGAGATATCTCATAAGCTGTAGTGACAAAGCATGGGGACAAGCTTGGGCTGTGCTGGTAGGTGGGTCTGAACTCTGGGAGCACTTCTTAGAGTGCTTCTTACAGAGCTCAGAAGCATCTCAACATTGTGTCTGGGACCCTGCATCTTCCATGGCATGACCAAGCTCTCTTCAATCCATGCCTGCATTGCTTATGGTCTGGAAGCCCACAGTGTCTGTGGGTTGTCTGTGGTCTGCTCCCACACCAGGCTGTCCTAAGGCTGTTACATTGCTGTGGTGCTTTGACCAGGAACATTTGGTCATGTTCCTGGTCTGGCCTCTGGCATATGCTGTAGGTGTTGTACAAGCACTGCCTGAGGTTCAACCTGTTGTATAATTGCTGTAATTCAAGCCTGGGCTATTGTTACGTGTCACCCACGGATCCAGTACATACATGTAAACTCCAGGTTAAGGTACAACCGTGTAGTATGAGCTCTTCCACACAGCCTGTGGTGTAACTCTCCTTTAAAAGGCAAAACATGCTTGAAGGTGTTTGTAAATTAAATCTTTCCCTTTTGAAAACAACCCACAGACTTGAGCTGCCTCAGTGCTGGGAAAGGCCTCAGCCTACCTGGCCCCAGCTTCGTGCCTGTGCATGGACAGGGCTGCTGGACGCCTGATCCATGGAAGCACAGCCCAGCACTCCATCACTCTTGGGGTTTGCAGGAGTGGGGGCAGAGGGGGTCACTCCTCCATGCTTCAAACCCCCTCCTACCATGTACAAGGGGGCTGGGAAGGAGAGATACATGTATGTTTGAGAGTCCACCCTGATGAGAAGGATCTGGGGGTCCTGGTGGCTGAGGAACTGACCATGAGTCAGCAGGGAGCTCCTGCACCTCGGAAGGCCAATGGTCTCCTGGGCTCCATCAGCAGAAGGGTGGCAGTAGGGACAGGGAGGGGATTGTCCCTCTCTGCTCTGCCCTCAGGAGGCCCCATCTGAAGTTCTGTGTCCAGTGCTGGGANTGGATTGAAGCTGGAGGAGGGAAGGGTCAGGTTGGAGATCAGGGGAAGTTCTGCAGGGAGAGAGTGGTGAGAGGCTGGAAGGGGCTGCCCAGAGAGGTGGGGGATGCCCCAAGCCTGGAGATGTTCAAGGCCAGGTTGGATGGGACCCTGGGCAACTTCTCTAGATCCAGGCCTGTGATTCTGTGAGAGGTGATGGCCTCAATGACCTTCCAAAGATATGCAACCTGCCCCTGGTGTCCTCCTGGCTGCCAGCATCCCCAGCTGCTGCTGGCTCCCCCCGCTGCTCCTCCCTACCCGGCACTCGCCTGTGCTCCAAGTACAGTAGTTTGCAAGCACCGAGGTCCTGGAAAATGTGAGGTGGTGTGAAGGGAAATTAATGTGTTGTCAAAGTAAATAAACAAACAAGGAGGAGGGATACTTCCCTGAGGCCCAGGAGGGCTGGGAGAGCGCCAGAGCCACGCCATCAAGCATCTCAGCCGCATAGTTTGGGTCTGATGTGTTGCATGGACCATGGCTTCATGCTGGCACACAGACCATGTGAGTATTAGGTTACAAACTGTCCTAGAGTTTTGGTGAAACCCATGCAGATTACAGACGTCTGTGTTACATTATTATCCCTCCAGATCCTATAGACATTCTTTGGTGGTCCTTTGGGGCATCATCTGTGCTGCTAGTTCCCATAACAACTTGTGAATTCATCATTCCAAAGCTGCTTTTTTTTTTTTTACTTAAAAAAAAAAGCAGCCCAAATTCTCTTGTCTTTTGTCAGCTACTGAAGCATTCGGATTCCTGGCAGACTGCTGCTTTTTTCTCCTCCTTTTTTTTTTTTTCTTGTTTTTCATGAAAAGAAATCCAGGCATATACTTAGAAGGGTCATTACCATTATTTATAAAGAAAAAAGCATATTACCTATGCAATGTTATAGATGCTGGGCTTTGGTAAACATTTAAAATTGAAAGAGTGGTATATTAAAAGATTTTTATATATTGGGTGCTGATTTAGTTGATGTATTAGTCTCTTTAGCATCTCTCTGACAGGTCTATTTAGAGCTTCCTTTTTGTCTGGCCTTCCTCAGGCAATGACACTCATTACTCTCTGCCTGTCAGTCAAAAGGAGTTATAATAGAGCTTAAATGGGTCTCTGACACAATGCCCTTGTAACAGTAAGGGAGTGATAAATACCAACAATAACACTCTTACCTGGAGGTGCTTGGAAGGGGGCAGGCAGCACCCTCCAGCTGCCCTGGGAGCAGGGACCTCTCCTCATTCCTGCCCAGGGATCTTGGGTCAGAGGAGAGTGATTTGTTCTTTTTTTATTTTCTCCTGGAAGTTAAGGATTTGAAGGGTTTTGAGGGATGTGGAAAGACCCTCAAGGCAAGGAAAATCATGGTTGTGCTGAACTAAAATAAATATATATGTGAGGCTAAAATGTGGTGAGTGAGCACAGGAAGATGAGATGGGACACAGGGCAGGACAGACAGGGAGGGTATTTTAGTGTAAGCATGTAAAACACTCCAGCATCCTCAGGGAGAAAGGCATTTTTTGATGTGAACCTTTTATAAGTGAACATTTATGGATGGCACCGAATGCTAGCACAAAATAAAAGTTATTTAACTGGTTAGAGGTGAATCCATCAGTTAATTTCATCTCCTGTAGTTCTTTGCCCTCACTAAGGTTTTCTTGTCCAGGTATTTATCACGTTACTTTTAATTCCCCATCCTGATTTGCTGTGGTACTTAGAGGTGCAGTTGTGCAGACGTACTCACAGGTTTTGATGTGTTACTTCTTTCATGAAAGAATGTGCAAAAACACAGTGAAAGCTGCAGTAAGTTTAGATGCAGAGATGCTCAGTAACATCAGACATGACTTTAAAGCTACAGACAGACAAATTCTGGGACTATTGACTCCCAAGTGTTTGGACTTCTGTCATGTCACAGCATCTGTGCTTGTGCAGACAGGCTGATTGGAAATACAGAGCTCATGGGCAGAATCTGAGCTCCACACAGTGAGGGCTGTGTTAAATTAGTTGCCATGCTAGATTCTAATGCAGTGGCCAGTCTGTGCAGTTAAAGAGTTAACAGCTCAGAAGGAAAGAGCCAGAGTTGGTCTGAGGACTATTTGTCCACCTCTGTCAGTTATGGCATTCCTTTCCCTGAGCAGAGCCGGGTTTGGAGCTTTTAAGGACAATGAACTACTGCTCTAGGAGGAGAAATCTTCCCATTTGAATTAGATTATCTGACAATTTAAGTGCAATTGCTTGAAAACAACATTAAAAAACATTAAGATATTCTAGATAATAGGTCATCCTTGTCTGATATCACATAGCACTAGCCTCAGTGTCTTGGCCTGCTCTGCCTTGTTCATGGGCAGCCCAGGAACAGAACAAGGCACAAATTCTACACAGCAATAAAAAAACACCCAAACAAATCCAGAACCTTTTTGTGTATGGAAAACCTGGTTCTTGCAACTAAAGGAACATTTAAGCTTGAGGAGCCAGCCAGAATTTTGGCATTTCTCAACTTTGGGAATAAATGTTCTTTAATTAGAGCTTGTCTCTCATGTCCAATGATTGTTTGGAAGCAGAGGCAGCACAGTGTTGGCTGTGGGAGTGGAACCTTCCCCTTCCTGCTTGTGGGGTGTGCTGCCTCACTGCTGCTGTGAGTACCCCAAGCAAGTCATCCCCTCCATGTGCTTGTCCATGAGCTGTTTATGGGGGTGTGCAACTCAAGTTTGCTAATTAGTAGAAACACCTCTTTAGCAGGCAGCACAGCTCTGGTCAAAGCCAGGACACCCCATGGGGAGGGGGTCCAGCAGCTCCAGCAGACCTGGCTGCTGCGGTAAGCGGGATCATAGAATCATAGAATGATTAGAGTTGGAAGGGACTCCCAGAGGTCATCTAGTCCAACCCCCCTGCAAGAAGCAGGGACACCCCCAACTAGATCAGGTTGCTCAGAGCCTCATCCAACCTGGCCTTGAACATCTCCAGGGATGGGACATCCACCACCTCCCTGGGCAACCTGTTCCAGTGCTCCACTGCTCTTACAGTAAAGAATAGACTGCATTAGGTTGGAATAGACTTTCAAAGACCATCTAGTCCAATCCCCTGCAGTGAGCAGGGACATCTCCTCTAGAGCAGGTTGCTCAGAGCCCCATCAAGCTTGACCTCCAAGGATAGGGTCTCCACCACCACTCTGGCCAACCTGGGCCAGTGATCCACCACCCTCAGACTGAAGAATTTTTTCCTTATATCCAACAAAATCTCCCCTTTTCTAGTTTAAAACCATCTCCCCTCATCCAATCACACCATGCCCTCAGCAACAGTTCTTCCACAGCTTTCTTATTGGCACCTTTCAGGGACTGGGAGGCCACTCTAAGGGCCTTCTCTCAGCCTGTCCCCATAGGAGAGGTGCTCCAGCTCTTGGATCTTTTCTGAGGCCTCCTCTGGACCTGCTCCAAGAGGTCCATGTCCTTGTGCTGAGGGCTCTGGAACTGGATGCAGTATTCCAGGTGGGATCTCCCCAGAGCAGAGGGGCAGAATCCCTTCTCTCATCACTTCTGGTGATGCAGCCCAGGAAGCAGTTGGATGTATGGATGGAGTGAGGTTTGCCAGATTGAATCAAGAGTCCTGAAGTCAGTACCCATCTGTGCCAAAACTGATCTTGTGCAACCTCTCTGCTATCTTATTTGAATGAGTTTTGAATAGTGTTTGCCTCGCTCTCAAGATCAATAGGAGACATTGCTCAATGTCAGAGCCAATAGAAATCACGGCATGATCATGGATTGCCAGAGGAGCTGGGACTAGAGCACGGGGAAAGTGAGCTCCTATGGACAAGTGCTCCTTTCTTAAAGGGTTGTGGCGTTTTTTGCAAGCAGGGCAGGGTCTCTGTGCCTCCCTGTGAGCAGGGTAGATGGGCTGCACTGCCAGATCTGGTGCTGTGAATGCAGGAGACAAGGACTGGAGGCTTTAGCTCCAAGTAAGTGCAGATGACGATTTTCAGGTATGTGTAACTTGGCGAAACGGCGTGAATTTTCATGGGAGCTGTAAAGATCTCTTTCCTGAACCCAGGACTTGTGCCATGACAAATTTCCAGTTGGAGGGGGGAGCTGAGAGGGTTCTTGAGAAAAGCAGTTGGACAGCACAATTACTTTTACATGGGGTGAAGCATTTTATTTTTCATTTGCTTTTTGACTCTTCCGCTAAAATTATTATTCCAGTAGGACTGAGTTGATCCTTACTAATTTAAATGTCTAAAATAAAGTTATAAATGAGCTGTTTCCATGAGTAAGATTCCCATTCATCGTTGCAAGGCTTATTTCATGGCAGTGAAATCATTACCAGTAAGCAACTGGTGTGCTTTGAAAACACTGAAATCCTTTAGCCATGACAAATACAAGGAGTTGCTCTAACAGCCAGTGTGGAGTAGTTCAGCACACTAAAAGTTTTGCCTTTATTTACACATTGTAAGGGGAATGTGGTGCTAAGGGAACAGTATGGTGAGATCAGCCTTTAAAGAGTCTCTCTCCTCTCATTTGTTTTATTTATGCAACCAGATTGCAGTGACCAACCGGCTCTGATGGGTTGGTTACACCTCTGTAAACCTGCCATAGTCAACTGTGATGTTTTCCTGAATTTTTTTTCCCCCCATTTAAATCAACAGCTTTAACCCCAGTTTTACCCCCTCAACTCTATTTAATCTCAAGTATTGCCCCTGGGAAATTTCAATTTTTAGGTTTCAAGGGTTATCCAAAGTATCAAGTTATTGGATTATGTTCTGTGAGCGGATTTGGGGGAGTGGGGATGAAGCATGATCAATATCTGTGTCCTCTGGAGTTTTATGAAGAAATTCTCCCAGGGTATAATTTAATCTCTGATTTTGCAAAGTGTTTGGCATGGCTGGATGTTAGCTGGAAGTGCTCAGCATCTCACGGATGGTGGAGCTGGAGGTGAACTTGGCTGCTCCACTCCTTTATACGGCATTTTCAATGCTGCAGCAAAATAGTTAACAAAACTGGGCTGTGGCCAGAATCTGGGACTTGGGATGGGGCTATTCCCAGTGTGAGCCAGGCATCCCAGACAGTATTGTATCCCCAGGCTTTGTTTTTCCTGAAGAGTCGTGTATCTCCCCGTTCTGCTCCTGTTACCAACTGGCTTAGTTCAGAGAGACTCTTCATGGCTCCCAAAGGTTGACTTTGGGGTTGTTGTTACTTTGAGATGTTATTGGCAGTGGCTTATAGGAGTTACCGCCAAGAAACATGTTTAGACATTTGGATTACTCTTGTAAATTTTAATTAATCACTTTGCTGCTGTATAAGGCAGCAGTGTAACACATACTTAATGCTCAAGTATTCTGTTTCTTACAGCAACGTTGCCCTGTGAGTTAAGAAATAAAGCTGCAGGGTAAGAAATGTCTGTACTCATGAGGGGTTGATTTGTGAAGAGCCTTTTGAAGTGCTCTGTGTGTCCGAGGGGTCACAGTCCAGGGGTGCAGGCAGAGCACCTTAGTGGTGTTACCCCTGCACCATCCCAGCAGGGTGGGGATGGGTGCTCTGCCCCTGCTCCTGCAGACATCTCTCAGTATGGTCCTTCACAAACCTCTTCTCATTTCCTGGCATCCTCCAGACAGAAAAAATTACTGAGTCTGCTGTGTTCAGTAGTTGGGCTCCTCAGGGGAACCGTGTGGTGGGGGGTTCTGGTTGGTAGGGGAGGGGACATAGACCCCTCGGGCTGACCGTGTGTTCTGCTCTGCCTGTTGGATGGGACAGAAGGGTGAGGACAGGCCTTGAAAACAAGTGTTGGGTGAAGGTAGGAGCTGTCCTATCTCCTAACAGGAGATACCCCTACAGCCTTCCAGGAGCTGACCAATATAAGGGCTGACTTTTGCAGCATGGCAAATCTAAATTTAAAAAAATAATAATTTAAATTTTTATTCTTAAAGTGAAAATCAAACTTTGCAGTCAGCCTCCTCCCTCACATACCTGTCCTAGGACGGGCTGAGCTGCCTGCTCTGTACCATGTCAATCCTCCAACCTATTGATTGACATCTCCCCTCCAGCTCTGATCTCATATCTTGACCATCTGCTTCTTCTGGTGGTCTCCGTAGGGTCTGCCAATCAGCAGAGCAGGCTCAAAACTCCCAGGCAAACGGGTTAGATTATTTTTGGACCTTCCTTGCAGCCATCTGTTTGGGAGGGAGCCATGAGCTTGTCTTCCCCAGCTGGGTTAAGGTGCTGTGGCAGCCTGCAAGGGAGGAGGAAGCAAACAGGATAAAGAAAATAACCCTCCTTAAGGAGCTGAATCAGCTGCGAGACAGGCGCTGAGCTCTCAGCCAGCAACTGGCACCAGCAGCGTGATATCAGGATGTTTCCCAGTCCCTGTTGGAGCTGGCTGCTGCCTGCAGATGACAGCAAGTTTGGGGTGACTTCGGAGCTGACTTGTGTTGCCCGTGACAACCTGGTTTGAGTTGGATTTAAATGCACACACACACACACACTCGTACATGTGTTGCTATAACAACCACCCAGGACTTTTTAAAAAGGTTGGACTCTCTTTTCCAGGTTGCAAAGCACCTCAGTTGTGCTCCAATCCAGGAGGCAAACAGCTGCCTTTGGTCTCTTCACCCCCCTTCCCTAAAAATAGCACTAAATCAAGTATGTGAGGCGACACGTTAATGATGGAGAAAGGGTCTGTGATGCCTCAGTAGGAACAGAGAGGTATGTGGAGCTCTGTGCTGTTTAAAACAGCCCAGCCAGTTCGTGGTGGATTGGGCTGAAATGTCAATGCTGGGTTTGGTGTCCCCAGAACATTCTGGTTAAATAATGCTGCCAGCAAAGCCACTGGTGTCACTGGGCAGCAGCAAATCACGGGTGAAGACTATGACTTCCTCAGCTTCTGCCCCAACACGATCCTGCTGTAACCTGCAAGACAGCAATCAGATTAGGGTAAGAGCAGTCAGATACAGGATGCTCACAGCACAGAGCCTGGGTTAGAAACCCTCCCCTATAGCTGCAGACTCTGGTTAAGGTACTTACAGTAACTGGGCAGTGGCATTTGTCTCCTGTTGCAGGTGCAAACCAATAATGTCTATTTCACCTTTTATCTGAGTGATGGAAACTCTCTGCACAGTGTTGTCTTCCAAATAAAGAGTAGTTTGCTTGCAGGGAAAGGAGAAAGCAAGGGAACCAGGAGAAAGCAAGGGAACCAGCAGAAAGCATGTGTTTAGCAGGACATGCATGTGTGTGATAGCCCCTGTGTGCTGGTCTTCATCTTGCATGTGTTAGACAATGAGTCTGGCCCGTACAAAAGCTCTGATATATGGCAGAAGGTTCTGGTTTCCCCTCCTAGGCAGTGCTTGGCCTTCCTGTGCAGTTCATGACCCAGCCTGATGCTGGAGCTGCATCCTGCCATGCGGGGGGGGGGGGGAGAGGGGGTGGCACTCCTCTTCCTCAGACCGCAAATGAGGTGACACAGACATTTCAGATCACTTGGGGAAGAGCTCAGAATAGAGCCCAGGGCCTAACAAGACACATTTTAGTGTCCCCTTGCTGCAGCTCTGCTTGGCACAACCATCTGCTGCTCTGCATTGGCTGTGTATGATCTTAGGCAATCTGATACGAGGAATTAAATGCTGTTTCAGCAGCAGCTCATAGAATCTCAGACTTTCCTGGGCCAGATCCTCCCCAATGCCACCCCCTGCCATGGGCAGGGAATCCCAGGGTGACCAAAGCTCCATCCAACCTGGCCTTGAACAATGCCAGGAAGGGGACTGGGTTTTTTGACTTGCTAGAAAAATGCACGTCCTGTCACACCTAGAAGTGTCTTAATGTGTCAACATAGTGGATGAAGTTTGTGCTGGATTGTCATATTCCAAATTCATTATAGGAGGGGAAAAATACTTTTGATTCTGTGATTCACACAATGCAAACACCAATGTCCAGGCTACCCTAGATTATTATTTTTTGAACCCAGAAAACTGTGATGAGAGAACAGAGGAAAAAAGTGGCTTTAGAGACTTGTTTGGGATGTCTAGGTATGTGGTAGACCAAAACCAGACACTGCAGCTTGGTCTTTGGAGGTCTAGAAATCCTGGAGCAACAGATGTGTGGGCATTTGGGATCTGTGCAGTCTGAGGGCCTGTGTTACACTGGATCCATCTAACTGATGCTGGATCCCTGGTTGAGGTCCTGCAAGATGGATCTGGCTGTGGTGCTGGGCTGGGCTTCTTGGATGGAGTGTGGGAGTGTGAGGCCAATGTTCAGTGCAACTGGTTGGTTTATGCCTCAGGGTATCAACCAGGCATTTGTATGAGGGCTTGTCAGTGGTTTCAGCACTTCAGTGGGTCTGCAGATAAGGACTAAGATGTCAGTAGGTGTTTCATGGTCATGTTTTGTAGGTGATGGTGGTCTCCTGTTAGCACTTGAGATTTAATGCCTGGATACACACTGTGCTGAGCGGTGTCTGAACAGCCATGGGGATGCCTTGTCTATACTCAGAGATGGGTTCCCAAAAGGGTCAGAATTTGATGTAAACATGCACTATTCCAGAAATGGGTTTGATTTCCCCACATATGCCCTTCTCTGTCATGGCTGAGTGGAGAGCTAAGAACCTATCTGAGAAAATAAAACCTTTCCATCAAGACACCACCAGCCTGGATCCAACCCAGGCTTCCAAAGAAAAGCCTTGACCCGAGATGGTCCTGCAGCCTGACTTTCCTTCAAGAAGGTGCTGTGATGTGCTGGCATGGTGGGAAGCTTGTCCTCATAGTCCTGTTTGCCAGGCCCAAGCTAATCTCAGCTTGGATGTACAACTTCTCCAGGGTACAAATTAACTCATTCAACACTTCTCATGAGACACACAGGACCTGGCAGCGAGGGAAAGTGAACCCTCTAATGCTTCGTTCACCTGCATTCGAAGTCCCAAACCCTTCCTGCAGTGATTCATCCCACACCACAGGCTCTGGAGCCCTGGTTTGCCTTCTCCAGAGCTGCTCCACGGACAGGGACAGGCAGCTGAGCCCAAAGGGAGCTTTTTAGATGCAAAATTGTGCAAGGCAGCGGGTGCTATTTCTGGAGCGCGCTGTAATGTATGCGTCCAGCCTGGCTCTCTCCAGCAATGGCCAAATGTTTTTCAAGCAGTAAAGAAGGTAAAACAGAGCAATGCTGTACCAGAGCCAGATTTTCCATGCATTCCCCAAGCAGAGCCTGGAGGAGCCTGCATGTGTGCTTGCAGACCTGTAATTAAATGCATCGGTCACCAGAAGGATGGAGCAGGGGGCTGGGGACCTCAGCAGCTGGTTACACTGTGATGTGCTCCTGGTTAGGGTGAGGGTGGGAGAATTTGTACAAGGGATAAGGAAGCATCACTCCAGCTGCAGTGGCTGCAACCTCCCATCTCAGATCACTGTTGAGAGTGGGTCTGGGAGCTGCACATACAAAGGAGGTGTCTGTGTGATGCAGCATGGAGAGGGGCTGAACCAGCTCGTTGGGGACTGGAAGTGATTGCAGCAGTGTTACCTGATCTCCTCTGTGGGGACCAGGGACAGAAGCCGAGGGAACGGCATGAAGCTGCGCCAGGGGAGGGTCAGGCTGGGGGTCAGGAAGAGGCTCTGTCCTGAGAGGGGGGTCGGGCACTGGCACAGGCTCCCCAGGGAAGTGGTCCCAGCCCCCAGCTGGGCTGAGCTCAAGCAGCGTCTGGACGATGCGCTCAGTGCCCTGCTCTGACCTGGCTGCTCCTGTGTGGAGCCAGGGGTTGGGCTGAGGATCCTCGTGGGTTCCTTCCAGCTCAGGAGATTCCAGGATTCTTTGCCTGGGGTACATGTTGCTTCTGGGGAGGGAGAATTCACCAGGCCATTGCTGCATAGATGCATCCCAGCAGTTTCAGGTTTGGAGCAGGTTGATTTGAGGGATGGGTGTTACATCCCAGCATGGATTGCTGATCCAGCCCACAGCATGCTTCCTGATGCTGCTGGCAAACAAACATCACACTATCACTGCCTGCAGCAGGAAGATTTTGGGACAAAAAGGATAGTTGTGTGGCATGGGGAGCATCACACTATGTGCATTTTGATGGGTCCTGCAGGGTCGCAGCTCCCAACTGATGATGCAGTAGAGGATGGGATCCCCTTCCCAGTCCCTTCCCCACTGTCTCCCATCCTGGAGAGTGCTTGATCCTCACTCTCTTCATGGATTCTCAGCCTGCTATGTAACACTTGTACTCTTGTTGGGGAGGAAGGGGTGATACCAACAAAGGGGAAGACAAGATGGAGAGATGTCTGTCTGCCTCTCCCTGGGTGATGATCAGGGTCACCTGCTCCCACCCTTCTTGGACTGTGCTACTTGGATGAAAGAAAAGGGAAAGGAAACAAGAGAAACACAGGCTGAGGACTGTGTTGAAATAAATCAGGCTGGGACCATGCCATATCAGCCAGAACCTGGCACATTTTTGCATGCACTCATGGTAGCAGTGCCTGGCCATAGGAGACAGATGGGTGTCGATGTCTCCTTGTTCCACCTCTGGAAGCTGACAGGCTCTGGATATCACTGACCACCTGTGAGCCATCCTTGTATGTACTGGAGTCAAATGAGAGAGCAGTGGGTGTCTTCTGGGCTTTACAAACACTGCCAGGAGCAGCACAGGGACAGGTGCTGAACACGATGGAGAGCTGAGCTGTGACTTTATAGATCTCTGCAAAATCTTAGGTAAAAGGGACAACAAAGTCCCTCAACAGGATTTAGCAGAAATGGGATGTTTGTTTATCCCATGTGCTTTGGGAATGAACTGAGCCATGTCCATGGTGCTGTGTTCTGATGCTAAAACCAACATCTACTCACAGTTGTTAAACTGATAATTGCAGCACTTTTGGGTCTCTCACCCTTGTTGTATTAAAACAACATTTTCTTGTAAGACAGCTGCAAGATTAACATCTAAATGTTTTGGGTTTTTTTTCTGTTGTCCAGTATTATTGCAGACTGGTTTATCTTCACCAATGCCTTCAGCTTTTTGTTCACAACAATTTAAAGTATTCTCAGTGTTCATGTTCAGCCCTGTCTTGCTATTGTATTTATTTGTGCATATGTGCTTTTGCAACAATGTTATATAGAGTTTTGTGTAATTTCATACTAGCTCTGCATCTGCATGCATGTGCCAACAAGCTTTTAGGAGAAGTCACTAATAAGGATAGAGATTTTAAATTATCTAATCTAATTGCTGGCAGCAGAAGGCATGGTGAGGAAGATGTTATGAAGAATTGCTGGATGGCCTAACAGTGTTAGTTCCATTAAATCCTCAGAATCTGACCTGTCTGTATTTATTTCCTCCTGTGTAATGAGAAAAATGAATTTGCAGAGACAGTAAGAGTAGCATGGATGGGTGTATCTGAAGGACTTGGAAGGTGGGTGGTGCTAAGGGCAGGTCATGGGGACCATGTGAGCTCTGTCTGGCATCAGTGCAGCCTTGTCCTGCCGTGGCTGTGAAGCTGCAGCCCTGCCTGCCTCAGTTTCCAGACCAGTGAAACGGGGTTAATCACTCTCTTGCTTGTCTGAGATTATGAGAATTTATGGCTGACTGTAAAGTGCCCAGAAAAGTCCAGCTAAAAGGAGTCACACAAGGGCAAAGCTGCACACCCCTTCTCCCCATGCTGCTGTTTCACAGGCTGTGGTTGCTGCTCTTGTGCTTCCTTGCATGCCTGGCCACCATCTGAGGAAGCTCCATGCCACCATGGGGATGTGGCTGTGGTCACCACTACATGGGACTGCTGTCCCTGGGTTTGCAGGCTCCTCCATTCACACTGCTCAGTGGCAGCTGCCTTTTTCCCCCACATCCAGATGCATTATGTATAACTTTGTTCTTCAGCCCTGCTTTAAGGTGTTCTCAGCCTCATAAGCATTTCTCCCTCCCCCCTGTGTACCTTCCCATAACTTACTGGGATTTTGAGTTTTCTCCTAAGGCTCCACCAGTCCTGAGGTTAGAAGGGAATGATCAGGCTCCAGCAGTGCCCAGAGCAGCTCACCCTGCTACAAGTGGGGGCAGGGCTGGGCAGGCAGGCAGCCCCAGGCACTGTTGCCTTTGGTTTCCAGCTCTGGAGTAGTCAGGAAGGGGTCCAGTTTACATTCAGGGTCTGGTTTTAGGAGAACTGGAAAGCCTGTCACTAACCAGTCTCCTGAACCTTGTCTTTGTACACCTGGAAATGAATTATTTCATACATAAAGAAAAGTCTCTGCAATGATATTTTTCAAAAATCATTTGCTGTCATGTCCAGGTCCCACGTGAGAAGTGTGCATCATAAAGACACCAGCACTTACAAGATCAGGCCAAAATGGTGGCAGAAGGGATTGAAGATAAGTAGTGAAGGGACAAGTAAGGAAAAGCCCTAAAGTGTGTGTAGAACAAGTCAAAAA
>VXBZ01004564.1:501405-515982 GCA_013399135.1 Heliornis fulica | reverse complement strand
CTGGGCACAAGAGACCATCACCCACCTCTCTCCACCCTCCTCTCAGGTCATTCCAGGCAGGGAGAAGGTCTCCCCTCAGCCTCCTCTTCTCCAGACTAACTCCTCCTAGCTCCCTCAGCCACTCCTCAGGAGGTGTGTTCTCCAAACAGAGTTGTAGTCCTTACTCACCAATTTTGATGACAAAAGACTGAATTTGCCTATTCTGCTGCTGAGGGCTGTGAGGGGAGGAAGCTGACTTCATGATACAACTGTGCACTCCTGAAAGAGCTTTCCTAGTGGGGAAATAATGGGGAAAAAAACCCCAAATTGCTTTGAAATCTACCCCTTTGCTGCTGTGTGTGTCAGCCACAAAAGCCCCGGCCGGTCTGAGGCTGCTCCCGCTCAGGGGATGGATGCAGCTGGTCTCTGGCTCTTCTGTGAGTAACAGTGTAATTGCAGAAATTGGCACAGCAGCTTGGAACGAGATCTAATTAATTAATTCAAGACATGCTGGGATTAAATTTTATTAAACCTTGGATTCAGAGTAGACTCGATGAAATGTAAGCAAAGGTTGGGAAGGGGAAGGAGGGGCATGTGCCACACGGGCTGCCTGCCAGCGCTGCTGTGGTGCCCTTTGCTGGGCTGTCCTCAGGGAATGCCAGTTTACCTATAGATGTGTGCAGATGTACAGATTATATGCACATATACACACCCAGTTTCACTCCAGCCAGGGCTTTCCTTATCCAGTTTCTCTGGATTTTCACATGCCAGGTGACAGACCCATCCCTCTGTCCTGCAGCAGGTATCAGCTGGGCACCTCTGGCTACGTACACTCTAATGTGGAGTGAAGAAGAGGTTTCTTTTACTCTTCCCCTCATCCTCTTCTGATAAACATGTTATGCTCCACCCAGACCTGCCTGTTATATCAGAATAAGGGGTTTCAACTCGATATTTACTACTTTGTAAATGATTTGGGATCTTCTGGAATGGAAATTCAAGACAGTCGTTGCTCACATAGTTGCACATTGATGCTTACTGTGCTCTCAGGAGCTGTCTGGCCAGGCACGTATGTCCTGGCACAACTTCAACAAACTGCTGACTTTGCAGGAATAACAAAGTTTTTTAGACAGATAAACAAGTGTGTGTGTGAGGTGTATGCAAAACCATCCAACAAGAGCTGCAGCACAGGTCCCAATTTTCCAGGGATACTTTTTTTTTTGCCAGCCAAATCTCTCGCATCCCGCACGGAGCCGTCTTTTCTTCTGGCAGTTTCAGGAATATACTTAACACTAATTTTAGCTCTCCCTCCAAGGTGGATATCTTTGGGGTTTGGACACAATGAATGCCTTATTCATAAAACTACAAACACTGTAAAAAGAAGAGAGGGGTGGAGGGTGTGTGTGTGGGGGGGGTGAATGTGTCCCACCTTAAAATGTTTCTGATCTCCAAGCAGCTATAATTTTGGCTCGCTTGGAGAACAAGCTGAGGTAGTGTTCGTTTTAACAGCCAGGAAAGGGCTGTCTGTTTATATTTAGGGCCTTGTAGATTTGTGCAGTATATGCAGGTGGCACATTAAACTGTGTGGATGATTTCTTACCAGGATAAGGCTGTGTTTTTACTGGCCTGCCTTTAATTCTTTACGAAGGCTAAGTAAGTGAGCACTGAAAATTTAGTTCTAACAGTTTCTGGGGTTAAAATTTTTGTAGCCTTTGGAGTGTTACTTTGTGCTTAATCCTGGTGGATTTCTCCCATGCACCTTCCTATGCAGTTTTGCCCAAAATACATGTTTTTAGGAGCAGGGTTTGTTTGTTTTAAAGACTCCAAGCTCTTGCCACTTGGAGTCTGTAGGCCATTGGCACTAGTGATCATGGTTTGGTCCTCACTGGGTGTTGGTAGACTACTGCAATGAAAAGCAAGCAGGTGAGTAAAGAGCAGTGAGATGGGTAGTGGCCCAAGACCTCAGGCAGCTTGGTGGTTACAGCTTGGATCTTCACCACTGCATGGTGTCCCCATCTATCTCCAGCCTTGCTTATTGTCCCATTGGCTCCAGGAGCTGCAAAAACTGATTCCATGCTCACCTGGTGTCATCTTGATTTCGATGGTTTTGCTTGGTTTGAGCTGAAGACGGTGGCATATCCATAACAAGTGCTTGAACTTTTGGGTCATGGCTTTTAGAGCTGGGTTGTTATTGCTGTTTGTCCCCCAGAGGGTTTGTTTGCTGGTCAAGATGTAAGAAACAGATCTTCATCATGGCCAAGACTTGTCCTACAGAGAGAGATACATTCATCCCTGGAGATGCAGAAATCACTATGAAGTGTGCATGTCACTTGGCTTTGAGCTGTCACCAAACAGCAAAGATGCTGATGTTCCCTTGCTTGTACTGGGGAGCTGAAAGTCTTGGTCCAGCCACTCGTCATTCTGCCACCCCTCAGAAACTGCTCACAGGCTCCTAATCTTGCTCGGACAATAAATGATGCCTCTTTCACAGGAGAATCCTGATGCCTTTTTGGTATTGCATCTGGGGAACAGTAACCCCAGGTACCAGTATAGATTGGGGACTGGCCTGTTGGAGAGCAGTGTAGGTGAGAGGGATTTGGGGGTCCTGGGGGACAGCAGGATGACCATGAGCCAGCCATGGGCCCTCGTGGTCAAGGCAGCCAATGGCATCCTGGGGTGTATCTGAGGACAGGCTGAGGGAGCTGGGTCTCTTTGGCTTGGAGAAGAGGAGACTGAGGGGTGACCTCATCAGTGTCTATAAATATGCAAAGGGTGAGTGTCAGGAGGATGGAGCCAGGCTCTTCTCAGGGATGGCCAGTGACAGGACAAGGGGCTGTGGCTCCAAGCTGGAGCAGAGGAGGTTCCATGGGAACATAAGGAAAAACTCTTTCCCTGTGAGGGTGCCAGAGCCCTGGGCCAGGCTGCCCAGAGAGGTTGTGGAGTCTCCTTCTCTGGAGACATTCAAGACCAATCTGGACACATTCCTGTGTGATTTAATTGAGGTGACCCTGCTCAGGCAGGGGTTGGACTAGATGATGTTTTGAGGTCTGTGATTCTGTGATTTGCAGAACTTACCAAGATCCCAGGGCTGGGGAGGTTTGTAAGAAGTAGAGTGCAGCTGTTCACATCAGTCCTCTCAGTCTCCTGGAGAGTGCCTGGACTCCAAGGTTTGTTCGCAGATCTAAAATTAGAAAGTTGTTGATGTTTTTTTTTCATTCAGAGTTACAAAAAGTCCTGTTTGACAGAGTTGAAACACCAGGCAGCTGCAAGCAAACGAGGTTCAAAGTGGGTGTAAGAGATGGATGGAGCTCAGTGTCCAGAAAAGATATTGAATGTTAATAGCATGAACCTGTAACATACCAATGGCAGGTTATGGGCTTGGAAGATGGGGTAGAAAAAGTGAAATCAATGTTGTGTTTGCACTAAAATATTTCCTTGCATGTTTGGGTAGTTTGCTGTGATAACTGTGGGGCTATTTTTAGAGTCTTTCCCAAGATGCTCTTCTGTCCTACACTGAGTTGCTTGGGAAGTTGGTGTGCAAAGTTGTCCCAGGGGTTTTCAAGTTAAAAGTATTAATCCATGAAGATTGCAAAGGGTTAAGCTCTTCCAAATTGATCAGACTGTGTGTGAGATCCTTCTGGCTGCATGTCCTGCCTAGACTTCACATTGGGCATCTCTGAGATCCTCAATTCTGGCATTTAGGTATGGAAAGGATCTGCTTTTATTTGTCCAGATCCTGACAGCAGTACTAAACCAATGATACTGTAATGGCAGCTTGTCTTAGCAGTTAAACAGAGTAATCCCAAAATAAATGTTAGCATTTTTAACCATGGTACTTCTGGCCCTCAGCCAGTGAAGCATCTCTGAGCTTAATCTAGGAAAGATCAGCTCTGTTTTCCTGCAAAGATTCAGGATGGAAGAGAATGAGCCCACAGGTTTAGTTGTACATTTGGGTGAGTCTCTACAGAGAAATTTCTACTTGTTCCTCTGAAAGTCCTTCAGATTTTCCTAGGTTAACACTGGGGTATTTACACATTCCAGTTTTCAAATTAAAGGTAATTTGGAGATTCAGGCTGAAACATTTATTTCTTTAGAAAGTGGTGTTAGGCTCCAAAAGGTATATATCCAAAGAGAACAAAAGCAGTGCTATGCAGAGAAGCCACAAACAGCACCAACAGAGAAAGGCAAGAATGTGTTTCAGCTGTCACTCCTCATATTTCACTTTCATCCATAATGATTTAAATACACTCACATGCATTTGGAAAAACAACAACAGCACGGCAGTTGTGCTGTGTCCATGCAGGCTCATGAGTCCACTGCATTTTGGGATGTATTAATCATAGAATGACAGACTGGTTTGGGTTGGAAGGGACCTTAAAGACACCTTCACCAGACTGGGCTGCTCAAGCCCTGTCCAACCTGGCCTTGAACACCTCCAGGGAGGGGGCAGCCACCACTGCCCTGGGCACCCTGTGCCAGGGTCTCACTCCACTCAGAGGGAAGAATTTCTTCATAATACCCACTCTAAATCTGCCCCCTTCCACTTTAAAACCATTCCCCCTCATCCTATCACTACAGGCCCTTCTAAAAAGTCCCTCCCCAGCTTTCCTGTAGCCCCTTCAGGGACTGGAAGGCCACTATAAGATCTCCCTGGAGCCTTCTCTTCTCCAGGCTGAACAACCCCAACTCCCCAGCCTGTCCTCGTAGCAGAGGGGCTCCAGCTCCTTGATCATGTCCATGGTCTCCTCTGAACCCATTCCAACAGCTCTTCTTCTGTTGGGGACTGCAGAACTGGACACAATACTCCAGACCAGGTCTCATGAGAGCAGAGAAGAGGGGGAGAATCCTCTCCTGGCTACCTGCTGGCCACGCTCCTTCAGGTGCAGCACATTTCCATGTGCATTTTAACAAGACAATTCTTGGTCTGTACAAGGATTCTATAACAGTGATCAGAGATTGCTCAAGGGCTCCTTGATTCTTTGAAAATTTTAGAAATTCTGTAATTAAAACAATGTAGAGGAATGTCTACACACATCACAGAATGTTAGTGTTTGGAAGGGATCTCAAAAGATCATCTAATCATATATATATCTCAATCAATCATATACATACACATATAAACACAAACATTGCTTATATGTGTATGTGCATCAATATTGCTATCACAGCAGCTATCAAAGAGGATTGATAGGACACAGGATCAGTGTGAGGAGGCCCAGGGTTGGCATAAAGATTTTGAATGCATTTCAGTATTTGAGTGGTTAAGAAATGAACCACCACAGATTTTAAAATTATCTGTGAGTAATGGGTCATCTTGAGTCAGTATGAACAGCACATGGATGATGGATTTGCCTCTCCGTGACGCACCCAGTGTGTGCATTGAACTAACACAGGTATTACACAGTGAAAACCTGACAGTGGGAAATGATATGAGGGCATGAACATTTGTGACATGGGAGCTCTTGGCTGCTGGAGCCTTTTACTCTTGACAAGGTATATCTCAAGTATGCATTGTTGTCTTCCAGGCTTTCGCTCTATCATGTAGCCATAGAAGCAATTACATTATTATTTGCTTCGTCTCAATAGTTATGTTGTTTATATGTAAAAAAAACCCAAATTTGCTCACAGACAAGGAGGTACTTAGCATTTTTTAATGTTTTAGACCCTGGAAGATGAAGTGGCTTTTAAACTCAAAACGATACCTGAGTTTAAAGCATGATGCTTACCCAGCTCAACTTCATGTGTGGACACAGATAAACAAAATGCCTTTACCTTTTATTGTTTGGTTTCTTGTTTCTTCTCTTATTATTATACCACAGAAGCAAAATGATGTAGCTGAGCAGTGAGGAGGGTAGGTTCATTTTTTCCTTTGTACAGGAAAAAACCAATTGTAGAATGTGAATATTAAGAAGCAGGAGGGTAGTGTGGCCTGGTTGCATATGGTTAGAGTCAAGGGGTACATTTTGAAGGGGAAATTTGTAATCTGGTCACATCTTTAATCTTCATCAGTATTAGATCCAGTTGTCATGGTGTGGTGATGGGGAAGCTGATGACTAGATTTGGGTGTCACAGGGGAGAGGCTGACATGAAACCTTTCCCCGGGTACGACTGTCATTGCGCTGGTGTAAAACCAACTCCATGTGTATTAGTCCATCTCACGCTACGGGGAGAACTGGTCTGCAAGCTATTAGACACGGGCAGCCCTGGCCTGAGAGCGTGGTTTGTGCTGTGGAGGTCTGGAAGCAATCTCTTCTTGTCATCTGCTGGCTGTGGCAGCACGACAGGCAACGTGAAGTCTCCCTTTGAAGAATGCCGGCGTGTAAACTCATTCCATCCCCAACTCACGCGGGGAGCAGCGCCGAAAGGAGCGCGGAGCAGCAGACGGGTTTGGGTTTGTTGGCATTAATTGAGGTGGATGGGAAGGATTTCTGTAAATCAGGGGAACATTTAGAAAAGGTGACTCACTTGGAAGATGGGTAGCACTGGTTATGTAGCCAATGCACAGAGATCCCATCAGTGCCACAAACACTCTCTAAAGGTATACGGGATACGCCGTGCCTGTTATTTAACCTGCTCTGAAAATGCAGGAGCACGTGGCCTTTAACAAGATTAAATATTACATTTAAAAACACTAAGCCTGTTAACACAGTGCATAATTAAGCCTTGGAATTCAGTGCCAAAGAAAATCTTTGAGTGGATCTTAATAACATTGAAAAAAAAAAAAAAGAGACAGACGTGTCTATTATTAATAAAGCCAGGCACAGATCCGTTCTGTGAGAGGCATGGAAAAGCAAGGCTACCTAAGAAACAGTCAAACACTGCCAGCCTGGCAAGGAAGCTTTTTTTTTTTTACCTTTTATGCTCACTATTATGTTCTTATTTGCACCTGGCTTTGAAGTGCTGGCGCCTGTGACCTGGGGAAACGTCTGCAGAGCTGCGAGGTCCACTGGCAGGTCCTGCAGCTCGGACTGGGAGGTGAGGGTGTTGCTCAGATAAGCACTGGGTCAGCTGAGGCACTTCTGAGAGCAGTTGGGGTGTTTAAGGTCACTTTATCGTTTAACAGAGTGGAAATAAAAGGAAGTTGTGGAGTCTTCCAGCGAGGCAGTGGGGGGTTGTAGCCCTTTGCTGGAAACTGCTGCATGTGGGGCTCGGTGGGTCACCATGTGTCTGAGCTTTTTGTCTTTGGGCTTTTCAAGAAATATTGGAGGAGTGAGCAGCTGCCAGCAACCCCAGAGTATTCCTGGGCTTTCACAATCCCCACTTGGTGCTAGGGTTGACCCAAAGTCCACAGAGAAGGAAAACGGGATGGACCTTTTCTAACTGCATGGGCATCCTGTATTTGCACTTTGTGTCCAAGCAGAGCTTTATTCCTTGATTCCTTTCGCTCTTAATCAGCTTTTTGCCACTGTAAATCTCTGAGGGGATGTGCAGTGACCTGCTGATGCTCCCTGTCATGCTGGGTCATGATCTGGTGGGCATTAACATTTCATGCTTGATGAGGTTGTGTGTGGTTGTGTCGTGTCTTGCACTTTGGAAGGAGTTTTGTTTTGAGAGGAGGCAGAGGCATGATGTGGTGATGCTGCAGGCAGAGTCTGACTGTGCTGCCTGCATCTCTGCCTGCATGCACTCACTGGGACCTAGAGTCACAGCAGCACCTTCTGACATGGTGGTGGTGGGTGTAGGACAGACTTGGGACGTGGTGGACACACCATATATTTCTTGCATCTCAAGCTTTCTTTGTTCTGGCTGACACCAGCCTCTCCTGGAAGGATGAAGGTTTGTGAGGGCATGGTGGCACTCACATGATAAACACCATGTGATAGATGTCTGAGACCAGATTCCTCATGTCCATGCTGGGTGCTTCATGATGCTGATTAGCCCAGTACCAGCCAGCCCTGGGGCACTTAAGTGTCAGGTAATGGTCCTGGGCAACCTGCTCTAGGTTGGCCCTGCTTGACCAGGAGGTTGAACCATATGACTGTCCAAAGTCCCTTCAGACCTCAACCCAGCTGTGTTAATGTGCCTGTGAAGGATATTCCCCTTATACCTGTGCACACAGGGACAAGTCAGGGATGAACAAGGTCCAGTGACCCTGCCCATGTGCAGTGTATCTTGAGAGCCAGGCCCATGCATCTGCTTCTCATGCTCTTGCCATGACATGGGACAGGAATGCTGGACCTCCAGCACCTTCTGGCTTCGCAGGAGGCAACCTGGGCCAGTAATGTCTCCACTTTTCAGCCATTGCTTTCCCT
Organism: Heliornis fulica; assembly: GCA_013399135.1. Classification (NCBI taxonomy): domain Eukaryota; kingdom Metazoa; phylum Chordata; class Aves; order Gruiformes; family Heliornithidae; genus Heliornis; species Heliornis fulica. Next base: position 507,754 of record VXBZ01004564.1, on the reverse strand, counting down.
CCATGTCCTGGGAGCTACCTACTCAGTGTCCCCTTTCTGTCATCCCTCTGGGCTTGGCTGTGCTGCTACATCCCACTGGCTGCTGCCATCTTGGCCAACAAACCCTGAAAGGACAGTTCACCTCATGTACCTTGATGAGTGGCAGCGAATGGGGACCTGGGTGATGCCTGGCTCTCCCTTCCTACCAACGTGGCCTCTGGGAGGTGAAGTTCAGATCCACCAGCTGGAGAAAACCCAGTTTTTCCAGCTAATCATCTCTCTCCAAGCTTTTTCATGAGGCTTGCATTGCTTCCACTAATCCCTGCTCAAACCAAGGGTGGTGGGAGAGGATTCCCACAACGCTCTGGAGTCAAACCACTTCTTCCAGGTCTCTGGGCTATTAGAGAGCCAGCCTTCTGCAAGGAGGACCAGAGGAAGCCTCCTTCATGCTTTTTCCTCCTCCTCCTCTTCCTCCCTGGCTGTGGCAGCCATGGGAATGGCAGGATTCCAGCAAAGCCCTTACACACAGCAGCTCTTCACACTTGGTCGTGAGCCTCGGTCTGGGGAAGTATGTAAGAACATCCTTAAAGTTAATTATGTGTTTCAGAACCCTCCCTAAGTAGGCATGTTTTTTTTAATTGAGACCCTAAGTTGGAGGTGAGAAGAGACAGGATGGGAACCTCACTAACTTCACCCTGCAGGTTTGAAGTGGGTTTTCTGCCAAAACATCATTAATTTCTGCCATCCCAGAAATGAAGCCTTTGCTGTCCCTGCTCAGTGCTGCGATATGTAGGGCTCGCTGCAGAGCTCTATTAGCTCAATTTACCTTTCTCTTCCAAGACAATTTTAGCACTAATTGACCAGAATTCAAACCAGCTTTCTCTCCTGGTAATGTGGTTCATTGCTTATAATTGACCTGCTTTTCTGGCAGTGAAGAGAGCTCTACCAGCCAGCATATACTGTGCGACTGTAGCCTGTAATTACTTAGATTTAAGCCCTTGAAGGAAAATTTTAGGAGCTTTCTCTGCTGAATTGAAAGTGTAAAATAATATATATATATAAAAGAAGAATTTCCAAGCTAGTCTTTTAACTGTCCAAGCAGAGTCAGGGAAAGAAGCTTAGCACTTCTGAGCTGCTAGCAGGGTATAGATACCTGGAGGAGGTTATGGTTTTGGATCTCCAGGATGGGTGACCAAGGAAGTCAGTTTTCTGTCATTCTCTCAGAGCTGTTGGTTGCAATGGGTGACACAGAAGGACCAAACCAGTTTTGCCATTCTAAAAGCACACTGTACCTAAGAAACCCCCACCCTCCTGTGTTGACTGTGGGCTGCTGTAGCATCTCCAGCTGTTGGTACTGACCCACTCCCAAAACATCTCCACCACCCACCTCATGCTCTGGAAGCTGGCCAGGACACCCCAGTCCCTCTGGTAGCCAATTTTTCCTGTGGTCTCGCCTGCAGAAACACACACACACCCTTCTGGCTCCCAGCACCTTCTACTTGCCAAATAGTCTGGCTTGGGGTTTGCTAGAGACCACACACTGACCCCCAGCCCCAGTCCAGCTGCTGCCCCCAGACCCCAGGCACACAGACCAGGGTCCCTCACCCAGGAAAACAGAGAGAAGTGAAGTTTAATAGTAGGACAGGCTGCACCCATCCCACACAGGCCATGGCTGGACAGTCCCACTGACCAGCAAGTGTACTGGCCCTGTTTACACAGGGATGACCCTTTCTACTTCCTTATGTTTCACCACATATGCTCCTCCCAAAACCACCCTGAACCCTCCCTTCCCCAGCTGTGGCTCCTTCCCTAAACATCCTATTATAAGTCTTGTGCAATCCCCAAATGTCCTTCCCCCGCATCCTATGTGCCCCACACCCCCTCCCTCCCAAAGCAGCTCCAAGTGACTCATCTCAGTGGCTTTCACAACTGTACCCTGGGGCTGTAGCTCTCCTGGGACAGCCCTGGGAGGAGCCAGGCAGGGTGTCCCTTCCTCCAAACCCATAATTTGGGGTTCCACCAGATCTCCACCGTGCTCCTCTGGGCCTGGGAGATGGGCTGGAAGCTATTTGGTTCTCCTGCCTGCTTTGGACTTGCTGTTCTCCTTTGTGGGTTTGCAGGTGAGCCCAGAGGGGTGGCCAACAGAGTCACAGCCATGTTCTGGCACAACCTCACCCAGGGGTCTCTAACAAAAAGTGATGTCTCCCACCTTTCTTGGTGGGAGGTGAAGGGAGCAGAAGCAGGTGACTAAGGGGAGTGGCAAGCACTGTTAAGATAACATCATGAAACTTCTACTGGGAAGGAGGTGAGGGCCCATCAGCTGCTCTCTCGAAGTATTTCCTGAGTTTGTATCAGAGCAGCTGTTGTGCTTCATGCTGAATTTAGGGGCTGCCCATGCAGGGTTGAAGCTGGCCCTGTGGAGCCAGAAGTTGGACTTGATGGTCCTTATGGGTTCCTTCCAGCTCAGTATGTTCTATGATTCTATTCTATGCTTCATCCTGGAGAATAGAAGGCTCTGGAGAGACCTCTAAGCCACTTCCAGTCCCTGAAGGACCTGCAGGAAAGCTGGGCAGGACTGTTTGTAAGGGTATAGAGCAATGGGACGAGGGGTGATGGTTTAAACTAGAGCAGGGCAGGGTTAGGTGAGACCTGAGAAGGAAGTTCTTCCCTCTGAGGGTGGTGAGACACTGGCCCAAGTTGCCTAGAGAGGGGATGGAGGCCCCATCCCTGGAGACATTCAAGGTCAGGGTGGATGAGCAACCTGATCTAGTTCCAGATGTCCCTGCTCACTGCTGGGGGTTGGACTAGCTGGCCTTTGAATGTCCCTTCCAACCTAAACCACACAATGATCCTATGAATGTGCACAGCTCATCAGATGTCAAAGCCAGGGAAAGATGCCAAAGCAGATGCAAAAACATTGGGACATAAAGCTCAAAGATTTTTCTCCATCCTGCTGGTACCCAGCATAGAGCACTGGCTGGGTTCCTGACGAGTCCTTTTCTCTTCTCCCACCTTGGAGATAAGCACTGACATACCTTCTGCCAGGTAACCATGAGGGAGAGAAGAAAATTGAGAGTGGAAAACAGCCCTTGCTGTTTAAATTAACCTGTCTGGGATTCTTTTTAGAAGATAGGAGAAAATGCCAACCTGATTTACAACAGCCCTTCTCTGCCTTGAAATTCACTGTGTGCCCATCCTGTCTCTCTGCATCTAGAAATAAATCGTCAAGCGCTTCAGAAATGCACTCCCAGAAATGTCCCCATTCCTTTGGCCACCATATGGGCTTGACAGCTTAGACATGCTTTTACAGGCAGTGCTGTCTCTACATGTTTCTCCTCCAGACCCCCTGAGTTTCAAGCATTGATTTTACATTTAGGTTTTGTGATTGGTCTTCCTTGGTTGGGGTCTCTAAGGGGCTGCAGAATTGCTCCACAGCAGCTTTTCCACATCACCTGTTGATGTTCATCCTGGGAGTGAGCAGATGAGATTTAAACCTTCATCCTCCAAGCTGGGCAGGATGTATTCAGGCACATGAACCATCTGTTCACAAAAGCTGGTGTGATAGTGAATCAGACATCATCCAGGTGTTGTCAGGCCAAGACTGGATCCATTTTTGCTTAAGGCATGAGAGATCAGATGCAGAAAAGGCTTTTCTCTCCACTTTTTAAAAGGCATGTAGATGAGGTGTGAAGGACATGGTCTAGGGGTGGACTAATCAGGGTTAGGCTTGGTTGGACTCAATCTTAAAGGTCTCTTCCAATCCAAGGGATTCTGTGGTTCTGTGAAGCACATTTTTCAGGGGCTATTGTGGTTATGGAACTTTCCCAATAAAAGCTGCAGCAAGAGACCTGGGGTCTCTGATTACTTTCAAGCTGTCAAAACTCACTCTGGGAGGATGTTTGCCAGCTCTTGTCTATGTGAGACATGTCCTGCCCTGTCCCTGCCCCTGTGCTGGGGTGTGTAGTCCTCCACATGTGGGTCTGCTCCATCCCTGGGTGCCAGCATAGACCCTACACTGCTCAGAGGGGCTTAGTGGATGTTGAGCACCTGAAAATACTCCAGGTTGTGGCCACATAGGCAAGCATGGTTTTGGCTGTTGCAAAACATTACTTGGCCATGTAGGGATGTGTAAATGTCCCCTTGGTGCAAACTGTAGTTCTGGGTTTTCCTCATGATACTGATGAAGTTTGTTCAACCAGCAGAGAGACGTGTCCTTCTCTTCCCTTGCTGCATCCTTTGGGCACAGGTTGATGGTGCAGCCTTGTACCATCAGGAAACCACTGGAGAGGGGTTACAGGAGTGAGTAGACCTTGATTTGAGCAAGAATGGCAGCTCAGGTCCTGGAACCACAAATGTAAAGTTTGGGGTTCCTGCAGTGCGTTGGCTTGGGGTCTTGGGGTTTCTCTGACATCTTGATTTCATGTGTGTTTATTTGGGTTTATTTTTGTATGTGACCTGAAATCTTAATTTCCTAAATTTGTGAGTTTTAAGTTACTGTGTCTTACTCAGAAGGGTCTTTTTGATTAATTTCCTTGTCTAAAATGTATATATATTTTTTTTAATTTTTTTTTTTGCTCTGAGTTCATGAGCAATTGATACCCAACTGGATGTATGAATAACATAATAACCGTAGTGAGGGCAACCAGGTGACATTTCCAGTGGTTTGGTGAAGTGTGAATTTATGCACCCACATGTACAGCAGAGAGGGATGGGACTCCTCTCATGTCAAGTCATCTACTCTTGCTTTGCACTCTGTAGAGGAAAAAAAAAATATGTTCCAGGGCATGATTCACCTACTCCTTTAGATGTGTATCTTGCAGTGAAGTGAATCAACTCTAGGGCTTCCTCCATAAAAGGAGGTGTGGAGGTATTTACTTTGTAGAAATCCGTAGTTGGGTGAGATAAATCCCAGTCAGGAAGCATGCTGCAGAAGACAGACATTAATATATTTTTATTAGCAATAGCTTAGAGGCCTGTGCTGCCAAGAATAACAGATTGGGAAAAGGTGTGCAGGGATGAAACCCCCAGCCCCTTCTTCTCTGTATTTTAAAGGCTTCCTTTGTGCTCCACAGCAGAGCACAGATGCCAACCAAAGAGGAACAGCTGCTGGGGCCTTTGGAATCCTCAGATTCAAGCTACCAAGTAGCCAACAGACTTTAAACCAGTGGTGGCAAGAGCTGCTGCTGTGCCCTGTTGCCTGCCCACCCGCTTTGCCAATGGTGAGGGCAAGGCTCAGCCAGAGAGTTATGACTGTCCCATCACTGCCCTGCCTCAGAGATGTTAAGTAGTCAGTGGGACATATGTTTGGTCTTGGTGAGCCCAGGGGAGCCAACTGTACCCTGGGTGCATCCAGCATGGCAGAGCCAGCCGGGCCAGGGAGGGGATTGTCCCACTCTGCTCTGAGCTGGGGTGGCCTCACCTTGAGCTCTGGGGGCAGGTTTGGGGGACACAGGACAAGAGGGACATGGAACTATTGGGGGTGTCCAAAGGTGGGTAATGAGGATGGGGAAGGGTTTGGAGGGGGAGTCTGATAAGGAGAGGCTGAAGGCCCTGGTGTTGTTGAGCCTGGAGAAGAGGAGGCTGAGGGGAGACCTCCTGGCGCTCTGTGGCTTCCTGCCGAGGGCAGCGAAGGGGCAGGCGCCGATCTCCTCTCTGTGGGGACCAGGGACAGAAGCCGAGGGAACGGCATGAAGCTGCGCCAGGGGAGGGTCAGGCTGGGGGTCAGGAAGAGGCTCTGTCCTGAGAGGGGGGTCGGGCACTGGCACAGGCTCCCCAGGGAAGTGGTCCCAGCCCCCAGCTGGGCTGAGCTCAAGCAGCGTCTGGACGATGCGCTCAGTGCCCTGCTCTGACCTGGCTGCTCCTGTGTGGAGCCAGGAGTGGGACTGAGTATCCTCGTGGGTCCCTTCCAGCTCAGGAGAGTCTATGTAAGCACATCAGTTGTGTACAAGTCACACATAGTTTTGCTTAATTATATCTTTTTCTAGAGTAATTTGTTTCAGATTTCATTAAATTTTAACTTTGCACGGAGTATCCAGGCTCTGTTGCTGCTCTCAGATCACTTAGCACAGAGACCAGCCTGCTGCAGGAACTGGTTTTGCACCAGTTCTAACACTGTTACTCAGAGGATGCATATTTCCACACTTAAAGAACAAATGCTGTGAATTTGGGGTTGTTGTGCATTTTCATATACATCAAAGAGCTGAAACCCAGCTTTTTTAACTCTAAAGTTATGCTTGTTGCCTGAGTGATGCTTTTTTCCTCCCCTTTTTGGGTGGTGTTAGGCTGCTGCCTGCTTTCCCTTGTGCTTCCATCAAAAGATGCTGTCAGTTAGTGGCCAAATACACACTCCACCCCCACACCCCCACCCCCA
>VXBZ01004564.1:470912-490068 GCA_013399135.1 Heliornis fulica | reverse complement strand
AAAAAGAAGAAGAAAAAAAAAAGGGGGTGGCGCTGCCTGAACAACTTCCCTTTACATCACTGCCCAAATAAGGAGCTTTAAACTAACCTTTTCTATTGCAGCCCGGCAGAAGATCCCCCTGGAGTCCCAGGGTCCCTACCTCTCACCGGGCAGAGTCATGGGAGAGCCGCGGCTGCCGTGCGGGGGGCATGTGCAGGTAACAAATCTGATCGCTTCACTCCAGGCGCTGGCAGGGGCCGTGCGTGTGTGTGTGCGCTCTCCAACAGCTCTTTTGCGATTTCTCCTTGTTATTTGAATTGTTTTATTCTTGGTTGAGCCGCGGTCAGCGCTGGGAGGGAAGAGTAACCGGTGAGGTGTTAGTAAGAGGGGTTGTAAGACGCGAGCGTGTCTCGCTGGTGAGGTCACTGCAGTGAGTAACCGGGAGTTACTCGGTGTCGCGCTACTGTACGCCGTAAACACGGAGGGGTTGTTTCTCTTGATCTGCCGCCAGACAAACCCGGGTGCCCTGCACTGGCACAGGCATCCAGCGCATCTCCAGTCTTAATTGGCGGCCGCCTCTAATTGAGGTGCTGCGAGCTGCGGGCTTTTTGCTGGCTGCACCATGCGGCAGGGGTGAGCTGTCTGTCTGTCTGTCTGTCTGTCTGGGACGGATTTCCTCCTTATCACTTGGACAGGAAAGTAACTGGGGAGCCGAGGGGTTGTTCTTGGGCGACACGTGATGCGAGGGAGAAGCTGTGAGTAAAATCCCTGAGTGAGCTCTTTGCAAGTTGACTCTCCCAAGCCAGAGCCCGAATTATCTGCTGGGCTTCTGCAGGCAGGTGAGGAGGTTGCTCCCACGGGATGATGATGAGGAAGGCCCATACCTGAGGCTGATCCTTTGAGCCCTGATCCCTTTCTAATTGTTTCTCCCTGCTGATTAGCACCTGTGCATCACCATAAAACGAGGCGACTGTAAAAACGCATTAAGCCTGAGTAAATGAGTGCTAATGATTTAAGCTTCTTAAGCCTCCTCAATGGAAATTAAGAATGTTTTTGATGCACCCAGAGGTGCGATGTGAAGTGCAGCCACGGGCTGAGCTGCTCTATGCAAATGTGTGGATTGTTACTCCCGAAAAAGGCGCCGTGCAGGATTTTAGTTTGTTTTCCTCCCTCTTCTTTTGCTAATTGCCTGAGCCTGGCACTTTTACCCAGTTACCCCCTGGTGAGTGGAAATGGCAGGGGCAGCTGACGTGGTGATTTATGGTGTGAGCAACACAATCCAAAGCCTGCTCCGCTGCGAGGGGATAACCTGTAGCTTGCAGGCTTTGAGCTTCCCTGGTGTTGAAAGATTATTAGTGTCCATGTGCAGGGCTGGTTTTAACCGTTGCTGTCTGGATATCCTAAAAGCGTCCTAACTCCCACCTTATTTGGCTTCAGCCTAGGAAGCTGTTTGTGTTTATTTGGGGCTGTCAGGTTTTTCTCACAGTCTCACTGCTTCAGGAGCTTTTAATTCTGAATCTTGTAGGAAAACATTCACAATGTGGTCAGCGTGTGGTTTTCCAGTAAGAATAGGTGGGATTTGGGGTGGGGTGGGTGTTAGAGGCTCCAAAGCCCATTCCTCCTTCCCCTTCTTAGCAGACAGGTCGAACCAAAGGGGTGCAGGAAATTTGATTTCTTTCATCCCTTGAGAAGCATCCTTTGGTAGGGAGTGTAGAGATACCAGTGTAGGACATGGTGGGGGTTGTCCTGTCTTGCTTCTGAGAAGAAGAGCCTCAGAGGCTTGCTGCCAGGCTTCGTTGCTGGTGAAGGAAAAACAGAACCTGTGGAGGACTTGTGTGGACTGCACATCAAAGAAAAAAAAAAAAACACTTGTCAAAGTTACTAGCTGATCAATTAATGAATGTGATACAGCCAAATTGCATGCAGCAGGTCTGGTCTCTGTGTCCTCTGGGCCACGTTCAGCAGGCACAGCTCTCAGCAATGCCTTTGAGGGGCTCTGCTCTCCCAGGGAATCTCATGAAGGAAGGGTGACTTACAGCCACTGACTGTTTTCATCCACACTGAGCCACCGTGACTCTGTGTTGGACACCATCCATCTCAGAAACATTTGTGTGTCCTGCTGCCACTTCTCTCTTGCTTTGAGCATAACAACAAAGGACCCACATGCGATTTCTTCTCCCACCTTCCTCACGAGGGGCTGCCGAGGTGCGTGTGTGGCAAAAAAAAAAGCAGAGTCAAGACCTCAGACTCTGCTCCTTTGGTTTTCCCATCTGAGCAAAACCACGTTCTTGCAGCCTCTCTCGGAGGAGAGAGCAGACAGGGAGGGTGAGCAAACTCAGAAATGTTTGGAGTTGACTCTTGAAAAACACACGGCAGCCGCCGGTAGAATAGCGCAGTGTTCGGCTTGCGTCGTTTGCAGCGCCTGTGAGCGTGATGGGATGTGGGGGACTACTATGGGGGTCCAGTGGGGTGAGTCCCTGGAGCAACTCTTTTGAAAATAGTATTTATTCTGAAGTTAACAACAAAAGTGCTGTTGAGAAACCTTCCCCGAGCTGCGGGGTTAAGGCATCGCTGACACGGGTGGTTTAGGAGTGATCGGAGAGAGCCGGGAAGTGGCTGGGGAAATCACCGTCCTGTTGATTGGGTGGCAGGTCATTAATGAGGGGCTCCTGGGAACTCCTGTACGTCACTGGCAAAGCCCCATGGCCACCTTGGGTATCTCCTTCAGCCTTAGGAAAGCTGGCTTTCCTCTGGCTTCCTCTGTCTCCCCTCGTCCGAGGTTCCTGCTGACTCTGCTCGGAGGAGCTCTCCCGTCACAACTTCTGGCCACATTTGGCTGCACATGTTAGACGCAAAGTGTTTCAGCAGACTCGCCCCTTCTAAAGAGCTTTAAAGCATTTGGGTTCTTGGCAAAGTGTTTCCAGCTTCAGGAAAACAAAACAAAAAAAAAAATCCCAAGCCCCTCTGGATAGGAAAGCAATTTATTTGAAATATACATTCAATGCCATTGTCTCTGACTTTATAAAGGCTGCTTGTTAAGAGATCTTTACAGCTCTGCTGGGATCTGCAGCCAGGAGGGCCAGTTGGGATGCAGGGAAATATTTATTCTGTTTTCCATTCTGCCCATTACACTTGCTGAATTCTTCCCACCTTTTGCTTGTTAATCCGGGCTGATTTCTATCCGGTGCTCCCTGTCCCGGGCTCTGCCGGGACCACCTTGCAAGAGGACAGTTGTGATTAGTGCTCCTGCTGTGCCACAGCTTGAATTGGAGAAAATGGGCTTTCCCAGGCTGGCTTTGCAGAGTCAGCTGGGATCTCGGGCTCTGTAATCGGTGCTGTAATCTGAATGGAGATTTTTATCCTGCCCAGCTCTAATTACAGGTCCTGCATAAGGTGAACCTTTTAATGAGCGTCAAAAGGCACATTGTATGTCAGGGAGGGCTGTGCTAAAGGGACTTGGGAATTATTTGGTCATTCAGAAAACATTTGGTGAAAGTAAATGTGTGATAAATCTTCCTTAGCCTCTGAGATGCCTCATTTTCTTTGCAAAGCTCTGGAGCAAGCCCAGCCCTTCCATAAGACGTCCAGGCTGTGAGGGGCTCCTGTAGCTCTGCCCTTCACTTACTGCCCACCCCTCCGTGTTGTGACAAGGAGGTGGGCAGGGTGCAGTGGGGTCAGGTGAGGAAATGAGCCATGCAGGGCTGAATTGGATGAGGACAGATGCTCTTGAGCGTTCACGGCGTGGAAATCTTCTGAGAAGCCTTTTCCCTAAGAAGAACAGGAACTAACCCAGTCAAATACACCACGATGGTATTTTTGTACTCACACACACAGAGCAAACACCACTCTTTTGTTTTTTCTTCTTTTTTTGTTTGCATGGAAATTTCAGTTAGGGGGCACTTTCCTTCTGGGAACTGCTCAGTGACTTTTCAGCAGGGATAATAACGAGGAAAACATGAGTGAGGTCAGGTTTTCCTACCTTCCCAAAACTGACTTGATCTAAGTGGGTTTCTTGCTCCTCACTGCCCTGAAGCCTGTGTATCATCACCTCACATAGGAGCGAGCTGGGGGGTCACCCCCTGGTACACACTCAGAGCAGAGGATCTTCAGCTCTGTGGGAAACCTCATTATAGTGATGATATAAAAATCTCTTCTGTGCAAAATGAGGTTTTTGCTTTCAGCAGCTCCTCAGTCTCCATCACCACATGACTTATCCAGCCCTTCCCTTGTTCCTTCTTCAGACTTTGGAGGGTGACCTACCCATTAAACTGTTATTCAGGCTTTGCAGCCCTGGGAGGCTTTGGGATTTCAGTTATGTTGCTCTACTTCTCCATCAGACCTAAAGATTTTAGGCAGGAAGGCAAGGTGCATAAAAAATCTGGCTAAATCCAGTGGAATTCAGACATAGGATTTGGGTTTCTCTGCTAATGTTGCTCATAGATGCATCGAGACCTGGAGGGGTTTGCCGAGCCCTCATTTGGTGGTGCTGTTTAGAGGGGAAACCTCTGGAGAATCCAATAAAACTGAGCCTGGCCCTCTTCCCAGCAAACCTGGTTTTAAGCATAGTAGTTTCCTGAAGTCTTTACTGCCACGCTGCTACATCCAGATTGAAATCCAACTTCTGCGTCACTTCCATGGGCTCTCCTAAAGGAGAGCTCAAAAGGCACGAAACAGACACAGCCATTAACTCTGTAACCACCTACTGCCACTTTTTGTCACAATTACTGGTGGATTTGAGTCTCAGGGAACCATGGACTGGCCTTTTTCATCTGTGGGGTATGATTATTCTCCTGACAGCTCCATCTATCAATAGCACAACGAGCCATGAGCCAGCGGGGAGGAAAGGATCCTGGAGGGACCTGTGTTGTGAGCTGCTTGTGTTCCTGATGTAGGGTATGGTCCTGGGGTACAGGGCAGTTAGGTAAGGGTGTGCCTGGCCACATGCTCCCCAAAAGCTGTGTAGTAGTAAGAGAAGTTGTGGCTTGCATGCTTTAGAGGTCTTCTGGAAGTGATGGGGTGCTGCCTCTGGAAGCGATGGAGAGCTGTCTCCAGTCCTTTCATTTGATGAAGGTGAAGGAGTGGTTGTGAACAAGGTTGTGGGCTACCAGCTTCACAAAACAGGTTGTGAAACTCTTGAGAGCTTCTAGGAGTTTACACGGGGTTTACGAGGAACAATCTGGGCCATGGGACCTTCAGCTGGTTCCTCATGCCCCAAGCTGCTGGGAGATGCCCAGGAGAAGGTGTGGGATGGAAAAGCTCTGCCCTACCCCTGCTCTTCATGGGGGGCAGGGATGCGGTGAGTGACCCGGGGCCAAGGCTGAAGGTTTGTCACTAACGGGAATGTGCTTCAGAGCTTTCCATGAGGCATCGCTGACTCTTTAAATAGCTGCCCACGGGTTTCCTGTGTTCCCTCCTGCCCTTCTTTCTGGGGTTTTTTATATTTTTTTAGGTTTGTTCACTTCTGGAGAGATAAACTAACATAAACTAAAGCTATAGAAAAACTGAAGCTGAGTCTAAAATGAGTTGAATAGAAATTAAGAAGGAGGAGAAAAAATATATATATAAAAAAGTAGTTTCTTAAAGTTGACACGTTTTGGAAAGCACTGGGATGGCCCCTGCCACCTGTGAACCCAGAGTGGCTGCAGTGCTGGCTGAGCTGTGACTGGGTGCTGAGTAGTAATTTGCAGTTTCCACCCTATTGCCACAGGGGTGTAAATCTGATAAACCCCCTGTATGGTCACACTGGGCTGTATCAGCTGCAGAGGAGGTGGGAAGGGGGATGGAGAGGTGATGCCTGGTCTTTCAGGGGATGTGTCTGGAAGGATGTGTGGTGTTTCTGGGGTGGTTTTCCAATAAGAGCTCTTCACAGCAGTTACTCTTTGTACACATGACAACAACTAAGGGATTTACTCAGGTTTGAGGTCTCATGGCATCCCAGGTAGAGTGCTGGTCTGAACTGGGAGGTTCCTGTTGTGGGGGATGTCAGGGCTGGTACGGGCCAGACAAAGTGTTCTTGTGTGTATTTGAACCCACCAAAATCGTGTGTGGCCTTTGCACGTTTTAAAGAGGGAAGTAAAGTCGTGGTGGTGTTTAGAGGAAAAATGCCTTCAGCTTGAAGATGGGGAGTGTTTGACTTCGGAACAAAACAGTGCAGTGGAAGGTCAGGCGAGAACCACGTGCAAAAATAGAGCTGGAGGTATCTAGAGAAGAATGTGAAGCTTTTCTGAGCTGGAAGGGAAGCTGAGCTGGGTGTTTAATTACGTCCCACAAACTTGCCCATAGTGCTCAGGTATTTCCTTCATGACTTTCTCAGGCTAAAATTAACAAAACCTGAAGAGAAACCACTCTTCCCCACTGTTTCACCACTCTGTTTACGTGAGAAAATTGGCCGGGACACAACAGTGTGACCACTGTAGTCTGGAATAAGTGTCCGTTTCTTCTGGAAGTGAGGATCTCTGCTGGAAGTTATCCTGCAAGAATTCAGAAGTGTTTCAGGCCAATATCCTTCTGTGGAAAAGTGCATGCCTCAGCTCCCACTTCTGTAAAATGGGGTTAAAAATATTCTCCCTCCCTCCCAGGAGCATTGCCACACTCCCTCCACAGCAGTTTGTAAAACACCACTGAGGTTTTTTTCCACCGGCGTGAAAAATGCTAAATAAAAGTAAATTGATGCTATTTTAAATAATACTCTAAGTGCCTCACGCTGCAGCAGACGACTACAAATAACTAGGAGCACATATTATGGGGAAGATTCACCATTACAATTCCTGGGCACTCCAGTTTTTCAGCACTGATGGTCAAGAGACGTGCTGAGACAGGTAGAGCCGATCCACGAACCGCCCGAGATCTCCCTCACGCCGTCAGCACTGGATCCTCACATCTGATAGCATCCTACGGTAATGACTCACTGTCTAATGAGTTTGCTGCTGTGGTTTGGAGCATTACTGAGTTAATCCTTTTTAAGTCAAGGAGCATTTATTAAAACTGAAGCCTTGCTGCTTTTGCAAACTTGCTTTGAGTGACGCCGTTTGCGTTCAGAAACAGTAAAGCGAGGAAGGCTGGAACTGTTAATGCCAAAATAATTTTTTTCATAACCCTAAGGCAGTGCTTTGCTGTTTTTCTGCTGAAAACCAAAAAAAAAAAAAAAAGGAAAAAGCCTGCAGTGTTGGTTTTACTATTCATGATGAGGGTTTTAGGTTTTTAAAGAAGTTAAGGGAAAATCCCAGATGAGGTGGTGGCTGCTGTACGGTCTCCGTGGGATATATCTGCTTTCGGATTCTGCCTGTAATTCATCGCTGTAGCCATGGTCTGCTGCCTTCGTGTTTTGAACTGTCATCCACCTGTGGGGATTGGCTGCAAAGTTAGGAAATGCTTTGCCTTCGTATTTGCATTAATCAGAATTATTCAGAAGATTGGAGATGCTATGCCAAAATGTGAAACCAGCAGTTAAGGTTTTTTTTTCTTCTTTTAAGTAGACAGGTGTAAAGGCAGAAGTGAAATGTGTGAATATAACCAAAATCCTCAAATCTCATTTCTTTGGAGTTGGAAAAAGCCTTTGTTGGCAGTCAGGGGGGTATCTGGCCTGTCCTGGGAGGCTCCTATTTGTGGATGTGTCAGTTGTGCCAAGCACAAAACCTGTCATAAAAAAAAAATAAATCATAGAATAGTTAGAGTTGGAAGGGACCTTCAGAGGTCATCTAGTTCAACCCCCCTGCAAGAAGCAGGGACACCCCCAACTAGATCAGGTTTCTCAGGGACTAATCTAAGGTGTTCATTGTTTTTAGCTGATTTTTTTTTCTTTTTGAGCCCATCTTTGCCATCCTACATCAGAGCGATACCTTCCTAAGTGAGCAGGACGTTGGTTGTGGACTTTAATTATTTCTAATGCAAATCAAGGTGAAAAACCAGGTCCTTTTATGCACAGACACATGTGTTGAGTTTTTCCTGGGTGAAACAAGACTCCTGGCTGATGAGGACTGTGAAGGGATGTGGGAGCAGAGAAACAAGAAGATGCTTGTGAGGGATGTGGGGATGGGGACAAGAACTGGGGTCCTGCTGGGGAGCATAAAATTTAGGTTAACAAAAAAGAAAAAAAAAGAACAAAAAGAGAGAAGTTATTTATATTGAGAGCAATAAAGCCAGGAAAGAGTTTGAAGCTGGTGAGACCACTTGTTGCAGAGAATCACTTTGGAAAGGTGCTTGCTGAGAGCTCTCCCTCTGTTTTAGTAAAGAAACAAGGAAAGTCAGTGATGTCGGTCGATCTCCGCAGCGGCTCTGCCCGCATCCTCTGTGTGCCCACAGCCCAGAACGGGGTACAGGAGCTCAGCAGCACCCTGAAAATACACCCAAGAGCTTCCTGTGAATGGAACCTGCAGCTTTGCATGCCTTAGACCTCAAATCACTGAATGAATGCGAGTGCCAGGGGGTGGTTTAGAGAAGCTCCGATGCTCAGTAGTTTTCTTTCCCGGTTTTGCAGCGGGTCTGTGTCAGAACTGAACTTGCCTCTCACGAGGGGCAGCACAGTTTGAATGTTGTTACTCAGGGAGGTGCTGTTGGGGTATGTCACAGGGGAGATCTGCATGGAGGGCACATATGGTACCCGTCTGTGCATTGAGACACATAAAAAAGTGGTGTTTTAGGTGTTTTTTCATAAAAAAGTGGTGTTTTGACCCTGATTTCCACATCCCTTGGCATCTGCACTTGGGGATGGCTCCTCACAGAGCCAGTGAGCCTGTCTGTGCACGTGTGAGTGCTGGGGCAGGGGATGTTTTCCATCTGACAGCGTTATTTTGGGCACTGCTGCTTTTGCTGTAATCATGGTGGAAACTGTTATGCTTGGGGAGGGTCATCTGGGAAACGCCGTAAGTTCTTCTAGGAAGAAATATATTAAGCAAGTGGTTGTGGTGGTGGTTTCATAAGGACTCACTTTAATTGGGAAGAGTGTTCTCAGGAGCTTTGTACCAGGTCTTTTTGGTGGAGCTGAGAAAGGGCTGAAGTGACATGGCAGAGGAGAGAACCCTGATTTCTGGGAAAGGGGTGGTTTGGTGTTTGGATCCTGGTCTTGAGTTGTGTGATGGTGGTTCAGGAGAAAAACCAAAACAAGTCAGGTTTTCTTCTGAAGAGGAAAAAGGTTTGAAGTTATGGGAACTGCCACAGAGTAGTGATGGTCTGGGCCCTGGCTTGGAGAAATAGGAGAAGCTGCAGGTTCAGGACAATTATCATGAATGGGGTTTTTAGATACATTTGGGGTGTCCCACTCTACTGTGGCCACAGAGAAATGACTGTCGTGGCTTCACCACCTGGCTGAGGCTGGATTTGGGATGCCAACATGCTGTGGTGCTGAGGTGTGGGAACGTCTTCTGTGTGCCAAGAGCTGTGGGTGGGAGAGCCCCTGGACCTGCCTCCAGACAGGAGCCTGCTCTTGGGGTCTCAGGCTGGCTCTGCTTGCACAGGGGTGTCCATGCTGCACGTGGAGCAGGACACGTGATTCCCACACCAGGCAGCCCATGGCCTCATGGTGGTTGTCTTCTCATGTCCAAAGGCTGTGGTGAGGACAGGCAGCTGCCAGCTCACTGTCAGTGCTGGGCTGTCTGCTCTTACTGTAACGTGTGAGGCAGTGACCGAGTCATGTGTGGGCTGCTTAACCCTGTAGTGTGGTACTGCCCACAGGTGAGGGGACATTTCTGCCTGGGATAATAGTAGCAGCATCATTCACAAATCATAAGGAACTTCCAGAGAACTTTTACACATCATTTTGTGGGTGAAGCTCAAAGCAGAGAAGTGCTGAGTGCTTGCAGGAGGCTGTGGAGCGCTGGTGCTTTGTGCAAACGTTGGCTATTAACTCTCGGTGAACTGTGGATGGAGCTGCTGGATATCCCAAATTCCTCCACACATGTGGAAATAAACTACATGTTTACACCCTGTTTGTGCTTTGTGTGCTGGAGGGTGTCATTATTCCTAGTCAGGGAGCTGATCTGACCCAGTCCAGAGACTGGATCATGCCATCACCTCTGGCTGGAGCACACAGACCTGACCCTGATCACATCTGATCATCCATCACACCACACCTTGCTCAGTGGCATGAATGGAGGATGCAATGCAACGACTGTGGGATGAACCTCTGTCATTCTGGCCATCCATTGTCATTATCCACTTATTAATTACCAGAATAACACTGTCAATACCAGAAATCACAGGTATTGGTAAAAATGGGCACGCGGCCCCTGCTTGAGCGAACTTACCATTAAAAGCAAAACTCAGAGGAGGAAGATGGTGAAGAGGAAGGGTGATGGCGGTGAGTTGGGTTCACCAGCTTTCACATGTGCTCAGGATTTTATCTGTGGTACTTGAGTGCTCTTTTTCACTGGCACTTGTGGAGAGGCTGCCACCGGAAAGAGGAAAGGAGGTTTTGTCTATGCCATGCATATTTGATGCTCTGCGACTGCACATTCTAATAATGACCTTAATAAGTTACTCAAACTCGCCTCTCACTTTATTTTGGGATCTCTGGGGGCATTCTGTTTGCTTAACACTCTTCAAGTCTTCAGCCAATGATTTATTACCATCGAGTTAAATGGCACCCGGCACGAGCTTCATGGCAGGAGTTATGGTTCTTCCAGGACCACTTCACCCCCCACTGAAACAGAGACTCCTCTTATGAACAGGAGAGTGGAGATGGACAGATTGGTACAATTTGATGACCTCAGCGATTAATTATTTATTGAGCTTTTAATTTTGCATCCATCACTCTAGCTCTGTCTCCTCTGACTTCCCAGAGCAGTTGGGAGGGGAGGGATCACAGACACCTTTGTGTGGGGGGGAGGGAGGTTTGCAGCTTTGTTTGAAGCGGCTTGGCTGTGCCTTTGTTAACCCATGAGACTCCAGAGAGGAGCTTAGAGCTACTGTGCCTCTGGGTATTTCAGGTTCTCAGAGCCCCTTCGATTTAAGCCAGATGAGCTGTGTTTTCAGCAGTACCGGGGGCTTGTAGGGCAGACAATGGTGTTAACCCATCCTGGCCCTGCACAAAGCCTCTTTTTCCTCCAGCTGAGGACAAGGAGGGGTTGCCATGGCTCTTCTTAGCATCTCATATCACTCACAGCTCAGCATGTACACTTTGCTTTCCTTGGATCTCCTGCTTCAGGGTTTCCAGTGATGCCAGCAGGTGTCTGGAGGGTGGTGTTTCTAATGCACAAGGAGCTGAGGATGTTTTGTGTTGGGTTTTTTTTTGGCTCTTCTCCCACCTTTTTTGAAGGGCTGAGGTTGGCTTCAACTGGTAGAAGGACACTGAAGGTTTAGGATAATCTGGTGCCATCAAGCATTAGCTTTCATGGATGTGGCTGTTTCCTTCTTTGGCTGTGTTGCTTTGCTGATGGATTCAGGATCACTGGATCTGTGATCCAGGAGGTATGTGATGTGGTACCTGGGGGACCTTCTTCCTTTGCAACCAGGGGCACGTATGGGACCTCTGCACACCCCATCATTGCCAGAGCCTCTTGGACAGATGAGAGCTTGTATGTAAGCCCCAGAGCTGCTGGGTCTCCTACCCTTGTGCTTGTAGCTACTGGCATATAGAAGCTACCACAAGAACATGCAGGACAGGAGAAAAGCTGATCTTGTACTCTCCTCCATCCCCCTGATGAAACTACACAAGATCTGAGCATGGTTGAGTACATGGAGCTGCAGTCTGGGATGGAGCATCCCTGGTCCCTTTGCTTCACCCATGGAAAGCACTCAGTCCCTCCAGCTCCCTGATGCCTCCCACTGTTATGTCAGGAGTTAGATTGGTCATTCATCCCTACTGGGCAAAGCACAAATCATTTAGGAGTCCCCATTAGCTGGACAGATCCTCCCACCAGTCTGACACTGTTCCTAAAAGGTCTGTAGAGTGGGAAATGAAACTGAATTAAGGGACTTTTTGTAGTACAAGTCCTTTCCTCCCAAGCTGTATGAGTGAACCAAGTCTGGTTCTTCCACCCTCTGCTCCCAAAGGGATCCTGTGTCACACCTGCTAAGCTCAAGCAGAAAATGATGATCCATGTGCTGGACTTGTCCTGGCCAGATCAGAGCAGATCAGGCACCGGTGCTGAGAACAGCACAGCAGGGCCCTGGCTCAGGGATGAAGTGTTGGACAACCAAACCCCCTTTCCCCTTTTCCCCTTTCAGAGCTATGGTATTTTGTGTGAACTGGGCTTCTTTGCCTCCAAAGATCCACCTCTCAGTCCATTCCATTTGGTGCTGTGGAGAGAGCTGATGGGAATTGCTACAATAAAATTGTAATTAAATGCCAGGCGATAATTTGCAGTGAGTAAATGGTGGTACCTGCAGTATGCTGTTGACATCTGCTCACAGACCCAGAGGGCCATTAGTGACTTTGAGAACCAGGAGAAAAACACAGGTCCACTTACCTTGTTTTTTATTCTTTCAGTCCAGGGCAGAGAGACCTATTATGTTTAATATTTTATAGCGGTGCATTGTTGCCATCCTTCCTGTGAGTCATTTTTCCACAAGAAGCCCGTGCTCACCGTGTTATTTAACCCCTTTAGAGGGTTTAAAGGCAGATTGTAAATCTTCTGCAGAAATGGTCTTTTATATGCTGTGTTCATGGCACTGCAATGCTGCACGGTGCCAGGAAGCAAAAGCTGCTTCGATATTCAGCCATCTGCACGCTCGGGGGAAGGCCAGCAGAGCACCGGAGACTGGCACAGACATCCCAAATTCACTTGGAGGCTCAGACATGGCTTTGAAGCCCTGACCCAGGCTACACTCTTCTTGCATGGTGTTGTTTTCCCCCATGTCTTGGTCTGCTGGAGCCTGAAAGGGAGATGATGGTATTGAGAATCTGCATCCTGTAACGAGCGTTTCCAAACTCGGGAGCTTGAGGCTGTTTGTTCAACCCTTGAGATGTTTGAAATGATGGGATGACTCTTGGTGGTGGGATTTCCTGGTGTTCATTCAGCTCTTCCCTTTCCCTGTTTTGCCCTGTCCCATGAAGATGTATCTGCCTGTGCACAGGTGCCTTTGACCTCTCACTTGTTCACATTCTTGCAGAGAGTTGTGTCTCCTAAAACATCTCCAGTGGCTTTGCTAAGTGATATCTTGAGGTCATTCCAGGTTTTAGTTTAAGAAAATGACTCACAGATTGGTTTTAAGCATTCCCTGGGCTTGCTCTACATTTCTGCCCAAAGAACCTGGACCTGAGCATAATGATATCTTGCTTTACTGATTTTCAGCAGAGCTCCTGCTACACAGCTTCATGGGTTTGAGGACAAAAATATACACAAGTTTTCATTTAAATAACTGTAGTGGAAACTTTCTATGGAAAGAAGATACCCCAAAAAGCCCCTGAAAGAACAAAGTAGTTGCCTTACAGAATGACTTCCTTTTGCTGCATTGTTTTCCGTTTGCATCAGCCGTTTGTCTCCTCTGGGCTGTGCAGTTGTGGTTCTTTGGTGTGTCATCCAGCAAAAGTACAGCAGAACTTCTGCACACAGAAGAGAATTGCTACTTTTTTTTTTTTTCCCCTCATAAGGTAAAAAAAACCCAACAAAACCCAACCCCAGCTGTGCTCTGTACAGGTTGGGTCTGTGACTTGCGTGGAATTTAAAAATGACAATTACGATTTCAATGCTCTGCTCAAGGTTACACTTTTGTGTGGTCCCTGAGATGAGAAAGTTGAAGAAAGTGAGTGGTGACATAGAAATCACTAATGTGTGGGACCTTCTAGACCAGAGAGATGAAGCTGCTGTGGCCTTTGAGCACATGCAATGCTGAGATGGGCTTCTGCTGACCCTGCTGTGGCAAGTAGAGCTGGTCTGGTTGTAGTGGGACTTCATGGAGCTACTAAAGCCTTACAAACCTCCAAGAGGTTCTGGTTTCTGCTTTGGACCTCAGTGTGATTGCACAGACTTGTCAGCTCGCTGATGAGAGGGTGGGAAGGGTGGTGTGAGCTTTTTTTCTTGTTCACTCTTGGGAGGAGCCTGGATGTTCATATTTTGGAGGTCGTGAAGTGAAAATTTTCATTAAGTGCTGCTGGGAACATTAAACAAAGTTTTCTAGCTTAATGAGTCATTACTATGTGTGCTTGGCCATCTTCTTTCTCACTGAAGTAACTGCCTGCATGATGCTTTCTACTCAGAGGTGGAGACCAGTGTTCTGCAAAGAGATTCTGTTTTCCTTTTTCACACTCATTTCTATAAACTGTTGACATCCTAAAGTTAAGGCTGATGAAGTGCTGGTTCAGTCTCAGTTCACAGCCTTGCTCCACTTCCTTTAGGGCATCAGTCCTTTTACTTTACACAAAAAGTGTCAAAAAGTTGAAGTCCCTGACACATCCCAAACCCATGACCCTCTTTGCTTCTCTTTTCATCATTAATGACTTCTAAAGGCCAAGGTGATGCTTTTTAACACCTTGAAAAGCATCTAAAATACCACACTGAAGTAAAATAAAACCAACAAGCACCAGCAATGTGCCAGATGAATAATTTGCCTGTTGTTCTTGATATGGCTGTGGGAAAGATGAATGAATAGCTGCAGAAGCTGCCATAGACACTATGTCATGCTTGACAGCAGGTTTCTTTTAAGAACATTGTGTTTGTGATGTGTATACAGAACTCAGGAAGGAGGGAGGGCTGCAGATCTCCTGAGGGTCCTCAAGTGAAGACATCACCAAGCTTGTGATGCTGCATCTAGCCACTGCACAGTTAGGGCTGGAGTAGCTGTTTCATGGAGAGGTTGGTGAGTTTGGAGATGCTTGAGGAGACATGTCCTGACCCCTACAGTGAGGTGACCAGTGGGGTTGCATCTTACCCTTTCAAATCATCTTGTTGCTGGAGGCCTTTGTTTGAACTGGCAGTAGGCTGCTGAGCAAATGCCTGAAGAATGAGAAAGAGAAGACCTTCTGGTCTCCTCAGTCTTACAAAAAGCTGCCTGGAAGTTCAGAGATCAAGTGCCAGTGAGTGACCTAAGGAGAATATGGAGCCTGATAAGGTCAGAGTTTATACTTTGGGGACTTTGAAGAGCATTTTCCTTCTCAGTCACTAATGACTGTCTTCAGGGCATCACAGACTGCTGGACTTGTTTTTCCTTTTACTACTTGTTTGTGGCTTGCCATACCTTATGCTAAAAGTGCATCTTGCTCACCTCAGACCACAGCTTCAGGCTTCTTGCTTCCTGCCTGGGAATGTGAAAATAACCTGTGATGGTGGGTTTACCGAGGGAAACAAAGAGCCAACTTGGGGACATTGTCTGGGTTTCCCCAAAACAAGTGATTTGTGCTAAGTGGCAGCCTGGTTTCACCTGAAAGCACCAGCTCCCCACGGGCAAAGGGAATTAGCCCAACCTGGAAGTGTGGTCAGCTCATAATTACATGGGCTTGAGCATAATTCCCTAGAAGATGACAAGAAAGTCCTGGCTAGGCATGATGTTAATCTTGACATTGATGTTATTAAATCCTGATTCATTGTTATAAGAGTATGAGTCCAGGCAGGAAATGAACAAAAAGTATTAATGAGAAAAAATAAAATCTCTGATTTCACACTTTGGGGTGGGGAGGGGTGGAGGGAGAGTTTTGAAGATGCTATGTTCTTGCTGCAGTATAATATATTAACTTTTGGGGGTTTGGCTCATAAAGCACTCTTTTCCCTCACCCTCAGAAGCATCGGATGTAATTAAGCTGAGAAGCAGTGGCCATTTCCAGCTCCTTCCTGTCAACAGGGTGAAAGAGCCCATAAACAGTGGATTTCTTTTCTTCTTAGTGGGTGAAAAGCTACTCCATGGTTCCTCAGTGCTTTGTTACCTCCTCAGAACCACAGCTTTGCTACTACTTGTTCTCAGCTGCTGAATCAAGGCCCTGGATGCTTTTGGTTGCTCACTGACTTGGCAGCATCTTGCCCTGCGAGTCTGCTTGGGATGCAGCGCTGGAGGGGAGGGGGAGGTGGGATGAAATCTCATCAGCAGAGCTGCAGAAACCCACTGCTTGCTTGGAAAGAGAGGGAAATGGTATGGAATTGCCCCAAGGAGACTTGTCAGAGATATCTCCAAGGTAGACTAGTTGTGTGGTTACAAAGCTGTTTCCAACCTGAAATGAAGGGTGTTTTCTTCTAAATGGTTTCAGAAGCTTTTATATGGCCAGAGCAGTGATCTGCCAAGGGTATCTGGTCTTCCTGTCTTCCAGGAATGCATAGGAAAGGTCACAGGAGCTCTGGCTTAGTGAGAACCACTGGGTTGGGATGTGATTTTGTGTTCAAACTGCTTCACAGAGTAACTGCCTGCAGACAAAGCATGCAGCCCTGTTACAGAGGGTGCTAACAGCTACTCTATCTCAGGTGCCTGGACTGCTGCCTTTGCTCCCCCACCCTCCATTTTTCCTTTTATTCCTTGCTTTTTATTCCTGATATTCTTTGTTCAAAACCCAGATGGGGCAGATGCCTCCCAGTTAAGACTGATGTAGCTTATTGGTACAAGTCTGCCTGCTGTTTCATAGGGTGCTCCCAAACTAAATTGGGGTAAAGGCTGGAACTTCAGTTTGTCAAAGACAGTGCGAAAGGAAATCTGTTTGGAGGGTTTTGCATCAGCAAGGTGACAAAGCCAGCCTGTATTCCCATTGGCATTTCAACTGCTCTTTAGAGATGCCCTGGAAAAGCCTTGGTGGTAGAGGAGTGATGTGACAGTAATCCTCTGCTAAAGTCAGGGCAGTTTTGCACTGCCTAGCATCACTCTCCACTTCTGAATTGCTCTCTTTATTTTAAACTTTACTCTTAAAATGAGAATCCACTCCAGTTAAAAGCATCTACAGGGCCTGTTCTGGCACTGGGTTTTCCTGGTGGCAGCGAGAGCTGGATGGTGCTGTGGCAGCACCAGCTGCAGTGGGTCCCTTGGGTTTCCTGACATCACCAGTGAAGGTCTCTGCACAACCAGAGACTCCCTGTTCCCTCTGCAGGTTTTGTGGCTTCATGGTCCACACTGTCCCCCAGCCACTTGAAGGACTCTGTGAGCCCCTTTGCCAGCCTGGATGAGATGCCCTGCTGCAGCCTATGCTGTGGCTGTCAGCAACCTCCAGGCTCATTATCAATCTATTTTGGTACTCAATGAAAATGGCTAAAAATATTTGCTTACACTCATCAGCCATCATCTTCTGCCCTCCAGCCCCATCGTTATTCCGTGCAGGTTACTTCTAATGAGAAATTAATGCTCTGAGCATTTATGTTGCAGCCTTTCACCTGCAACCAAACATTTTTCATGCCATGCAGGAAGGCAGATTTGTTCAAAAATAAAACTGTTTTCATGCCTCATTATGTATTTTTATATTCTGTTACAAGCAGGTGATTTGCAAATATTTGAGCGCTACTGAACACATTTCATCTAAGGAGAGTTCTGAGATGGCACCTCTATAAATGTGGCAGATCTTCTGTATGACACTGGCATGAGACTTGGTCCCTGCAGGTCTTGGTTTCATCTCCACAAGGTTGATGTTATGATAGTTCCTCCCCTTACCTAGATAGACAGCAGCTGGGGAAGATGGGATGCCCATGTGCATCACGCGGCGGATGGGGCTGTGGCCTCAACTGTCATTTTGTAGTTAATTAGTAATTTTCAGGTTATGTAGGTTCAGATTGTCAGACATTGTGTTGCTTCCTAAGGTTTTATAACCCTTGAAACAAAGAAAATTAATAGTTCAAGGTAGACCCCAGCTTGTCCAAGCCCCTTCCTGATGCAAGGTGTGTTAGCTGGTGTCCCAGAGACACCAGCTGCCCTTGGATTTCTGCCTCAGTGCTTTTTTTTACCTTAGAAAAGTTGCCCTGGTGTCTAACCAGTGTTCCTTGGTGCAGTTTAAGACTATGACATCTTGTCCTACTCTTGACAAGGCAGGAAGATAGTTTATTCCTTTCTGTTGTGATGCTCTTTATGTGTTTGAAGTTCATTATGATACTGCCCTGTCATCTTTACTCTTCAGTCCAGATTAATGTTATCTTTTCTCTTTTCTTCAAGATTGTGCTTTCCCAGTCTCTGATCATTCTTGCTGTCTGCACTGGGAATTCCTCTACAGTTTTACTAAAACATAGTGTTTTGTGTCTGGATTTTAGGAGTACCATGCAATCCAAGAGTTCCCTTTGTGTATCTGGTGGACGCTACCCTTCTCTACATATGGCACTCTGGAAGAAATTTTTTAGGTTGAGGGTGGTGAAACACTGGAGCAAGTTGCCCAGACTGATGGTAGATGCCCCATTCCTGGAAATATTTGAAGTTGGGTTGGATGGGGTTCTGGGCAACCTGATTTAGTTGTAGGTGTCCCAGCTCACAGCAGGGGGTTGGATGAGATGACCTTTAGAGGTATCTTCCAGCCCAAACCCTCCTGTGATTCTGTGCTGGGTTTTATTGTAGCAACATGACAGTGTTCTGCTCCTGTTCAGTTTGTTATCCACAGCAACCCTGAGATCCTCTTCCAAAAATACCCCTTGTGAGTTGGTATTTACTCCCCTTGTAACCATGTCATTGATAATTCCTGTCTTAGTACTGTCACCCATCATTCCTGAATTATCTTTTTCTTTTTCTCTTTTTTTTTTCCAGACCATTTCTACAATTTATCAAGATCATTTTGAATCCTAATCCTGGCCTCTGAAGTACTTGCAGCCCGTCCCAGCCTGGTATCGGCAGCACTTTTAGTAAGCATCCTGTGTTCCATCATTCCAATCAATTATAAGTGTTCTGAATGGTTCTAGAGCTGGGACACCTTGGACACCCCATGATAAGTGCTTCCCCTTGGCAGTGTGCATGTGGCAGCATCCTGCAGTGCTGCATTCGCCTTGCAGAAGGTATGAAAGGTGGTGCAGCTCCCAGGGACCAATTTCTACAGAGATTTCATCAACCCTTTGAAATTTGTAATGAGGAATCAGTTTATTTACCATACCAGTGCCTGAACAAGACCAGTTATGTGCAGGGTTTGAAAGAGCAGTAGCTATGTTTTCTGGGAAAATCAGCAATTCAATATTTTCCTATGTATTTGTTACAGTTTTCCTTTTGTCTTTCCTTCTCAATGGAAACCCCACCTTCCATTCGCTCCTCGTAGCTGCCCGTTTGCTCAGCAAATAGAATCACAGAATGATTAGGGTTGGAAGGGACTCCCAGATGTCATCTAGTCCAACACCCCTGCAGGAAGCAGGGACACCCCCAACTAGATCAG
>VXBZ01004564.1:451748-470796 GCA_013399135.1 Heliornis fulica | reverse complement strand
GGCCTCCTCTGGCCCCTCTCCAACTGCTCCATGTCCTTCTCATGTTGGGGGTTCCAGCACTGGCCCCAGTACTCCAGGTGAGGTCTCCCGAGGGCAGAGTAGAGGGGGAGAATCCCCTCCCCCGTCCTGCTGGCCTCGCTCCTCTGGATGCAGCCCAGGGTGCGGTTGGCTGCTGGGCCGCAGAGCACATTGTCGGCCATGTTGAGCCTCTCACCCACCAGCACTCCCCAGTCCTTCTCCTCAGGGCTGCTCTGGAGCCACTCTCCGCCCAATAGTCACTTATTAAGGGATGTTTTGGGCTGAGACCCAGGGGGAAGGAAAGCAAATGCGGTTGTTTCATGCTTTGAAGATGGAGGAGGCGATGGGGGTGTGTTGGATGTGCTGGGGGTGGCAGCAGGTCTGTCTCCAAGTAGATGTTCTATGTCCTTGTCTTGGATTTTTGCCCTCTGGCTCAAACTCTTCTCTTCTGTACCAGTGGACTATCCCGAAGGGTCATTGTGGAGGTGGTGATAGCTGTAGTATTCCAGGATTTATTAATTTATGTGGGGTCTGATAAATGAAGCTTTATAGACCAAACTCATACCCATAACCCAAAGGGGCAGAGCCAGATGTGGCCCATGGAGACCAAAAATACATCGAGCAGCCACTGTTTGTGTCCCTGCAACTGTCAGTGTTTGACAAATAAGAAAAGGACGGACCCTGAAGGTAACTGGTTGCAAATAACTAGAGGAGAACTAGTTTCTTGTTTCTCTCTGGGGAGGAGCATAAAGCTGGGGTCTGTTGTTAGCCATATAAAGCTGGGGTTTGTTGGCAGTGGTATAAAGCTGGGGTTTGTTGTTTGCTGTGTCTAAATGTATATGTTTGTCAGAGCAGCTCTTGATATCAAACCTTGTCCCCTCTGTGATATCCATGTCTGGAAATTTAAGCTTAAACAGGAAAAAATATTTTCTGCTTGCTTTTCACCTCAGACTGCAGAGTTGTGATGGTGAATTTGGATTTCATAGGGTTAGAAATACTGTTCCTATGTTGCAAAGAGGGAAACTGAGGCATGGGAGGCCAATACTTCATTAGACTCATAGAGTCAGCCTGGATGAGAAACTGATTTCTAGTTCCCTCCTCTGTTGCCTGTGTATCTTTCCCAAAGAATTTGGGAGGAAATGAAGTTCTGTGAGCAAAGATTTGTGATTTGACAAATTCAAGGACTCTAGTGGCATAAAACTGATGTACTCTGGAGGGAGGAAAGCCTTAAATATCACTGTAGAGAGCACATAATGTGAATGATGTTGCATTTGTTCATCGCATTCACCGAGTGGATGAAATCTCTCACGACCATAATGGAACAGTATTTGGATGTGCTGTGTGCTGTGGTTGTCTTAAAAGGAGGTGCACAAAGGGGAGTCTTTTTGGAGAGAGAAAAAAAAGGCTTATGGTGCCAGTAAATGATTCTTATCACTGTAATATCCTAATCAGATTAGTTAGGATTAATTTATCTGTCTGGCTTTTATTAGGTGATATAAAAACAACGTGTCTTAAGAATGTTGTTGAAAACCTTTATGAATTTTAGTAATAATTTTGACTTGTTCCACTTGCTGCAATGTATAAATCTCTGGCTGGTTGGGCTTTTAGGGAGAATGATATTACATCCAGCATTTAGAACTGTCCATTACTGCTCCATCTCCTCTTGCACCTTTTGTTGCCCCTAAATCGCTCTCGTCATCTTTCCCATATTGCCCATGTGCAGGTGGCCCCTCTACCCCTGTACCAATGTCTTCAAACATGTTTCTTCTCTTCTCACAGCTTCTTGTTTGAGAGTAGGACTCTGGCAGCAGCCTAGTTCAGCCCTGATCTTGTATGGCCAAACCCTCTGTCTGCATAGCATCCTTACCCCATCCCACACGTGGCTTTTTCCCTCCAGAACATTCCTTCTGTAATTTTCCACTTGTCTGTCTCACCAAAATTCATATCTTTTTTTTTTTTTCACTTGCACATGCCACTGATTTATCCCATCACTTTTTTTTTTTACTGCTTCTTTCTCTTACTGTTTTCTGTTTCTGAAAAGCTGTTCAGAGTTTTCACAAAACAAAACTGTGCAGCATTGCATATGTGCTTGCCCATATGTATCCATGTATAGAGAAGGTTGCAGAACACTCTGTCAGATGAGGTAGATTTCCACCAGATTCATCTCTCCCTTCTCATTTCATTTTTATTCACCACTCAAAAGTGAGCTTCCTTGGAAAGCTTCAATCGAAATATTTTGATGGCTTTGAGTTTTACTGGCCTAAAAGACCAGAAGAATCTCCCTGTGAAAGTAGTGGGGTGGATGCTGTGACCAGTACTCTTCATCTTCATCAGTTAAATGGGAAGGTTTGATGTTGTGGGGCCACAAGCAGCAACCATGGGCACTGGCAGAAGCTTCTCTGCAGAAGCTTCTCCTTATCCTTTTCAAATCTCATTTAAGCACTGATTTCCCTTTCATTTTAATCCAGACATTCTTTTCTCACTTGATTTCACAGTGCCCTGAGCCTTTGGTGGGTTTGGGGTGTACCCTTTGGGTTGGACCTTGCTAGGGTTCAGCAGTGCCCTCATTGATGAGTTTTCCCATGTGCTTTCACAGAAGGGTGAAGAGCTCAAGGAGGTGCTGAGTGAACACAGCATGGCCTGGGGAGAAGTTCTGACCCTTGGCTGAGAGTTCTTGGCAGTGGGTGTTGGTGGACACCTGAGGATGGGATGTTCTCTTAAGTCCTTGTGTCAGGAGACACTTGGAGCCTGTTTTGGGGGACAGAAACAACACCCACAGTGTTGGTGCTGGGCTGCATGTCTGCAGGGATGTGTGCTGCTACCAAGGGCTCTTTCCCTTCCCTTTTTAATGACTTACTGGTGCAGAATCATGTACTGCAGGTGCCAGCTCAGGATCTGTCCTTTGCACCAAGAGGTGGTTTCACAGCAGCAATGGTGTTTCAAGTCAAGAGCCCGTGTCACATCAGAGTCTGTTTCAGACCCTGGGTTGGATGACAGAATTAAATCCCTTCCCCAAGGTTACACACAGCTTTTTCTTCTCATTTTTTAATGGGAAACACACAGTTGCATCCAAACTCCTCCTTATCTCATCCCTTTACATCCCTCTCTCTGCACACCAGCATTTTATTACATTGGCAGTGAAGTGTTAGGACCAATTTTGGACTTTCTCCCCTCCCTTTTTTTTGTCAGTTTTTTCTCTCAGCTTGGTGTTGTGCAACAATCCTGGTGTGGGGTGTGAAGTGCTGCTCCACACAGGAGTGTGTATCACTGCTCTTATGTCATCCTGTACTGAAATAGAGAGGTGGTGTTTTTAACGAGGTAACACACAACACAATCTCTATTTTAAGCTGTTTCTAAAAATAAATTCCCACAAAACTTGGTGTCGTGGCAGTAAGGTTTTATATTTTAATTGGGGTTGTTTTCTTAAGATGATTCATAGAAGAGAAGCTTTACTAGTTTTACTCTGGGGTGAAACCATGTAGGAGAGCTGTGTATTGTACATGAAGGTCTGTGTGGCCATTAGGACCTTTCTGATTAGGTCTGCTGTTGCTGGCTTGTCCCCTTAGTCTGAAGTGTCACACTAAGCACTGGACAAGTTCTTTCTCCTGGAGGTGTCTGTTCATGTTCTGCATGTGGACAGTATTCTACAGGGAGGGTTGGTGACATTGTCAAACATTGTCATTCAATGTCAATTCAATGCCAATTCAATGAAGTCATGAGGAAAGAGATTCCTTTGGGAATTTCGGTGGAGATTTTAAACTTTTTGGATGTACTCAGAGCTGCAAGGAAGTACAAGAGGTGGAGACACTGGGTGAGGTGGAAGTAGACATTGCAGAAGTATCTATCCCTCTAGCCCTGGCCCTCCTGGAAGAAGTGATGAGGCTCCACTATACGATTCAAGGGAAAGATTGTTGCATGGGAAGTGGAAGGAAAATATTGCTTGCTTAGAGTGCAGTTCCTCAGAATGGAAAAAGAGAAGCTTATCATGGTAAAAGGAGGCAAAATAGGGATGTCTGGGCTTGGGTCTGGTACTGGCTTGTCATGCAACACTACTCTCAGATCCTGTGTTTCAGCTGTAGTGCAGGAATCACACATTTCTGGTTTTGTGAGGCTGTGAGGATTAGTTGGTGTTGGACCTGGGATCCTGGGATGAAACCTGCTGCTGAATAAACTCGTTAAGCTTTGAATTGGCAATATGGATAGAAGGAGAGGGACAAATTAGGGCTAATTATGATCTTATTTACTGTGTTTTTCAGGATTGACTGCCCCAAAGACAGCAGTCACCTCAGTGCAAAAACAGTTAAGGAAAATCAGAGTTATTATCAAGGCAGAAGTGTTCGAGGCTGGACCTTCCTGGGGCTGAGCAGAGGTGGCTTAGTGGTACTTGCAAGGACTGAGGCTTTTTAACCACGAGTTTCCCTCATTTGTCTTCATTAAGAAAATGACAATCAGAGTGAAAATGAAATACCACAGGGAAATCAACCCTTCAGCTGAGGATTAGATCTGCCCAGCACTACAGTGCAGCCCTTTCAGAGAAGTTTGTTCCTTGTGTTGCCTGGTGCTTTAAGGGACTAGATCATCTGCAGAGCATCAAAGCTGGTGAGCAGGTGAGATGATGAACTAGGGCAGAAGTGGGAAGAGCCCTGATCTCACCCATCTGTGCTGAAATTTAATCAGCTCACTGGGATGTGTGGGGGCATTAATGGTAATGTTTGTGCCCCCAGTGCTGCTTGGTCAGGGGCTGGAGCAGTGCTGGCACCAAGGGAAGTCCCGCTGCCGCCGCCAAAGGGTTAATCCCACCATAATCACCTCATTCTCTCCAGGAGAGGAGTTTCTCCGTGGCAGCCTGCAGGGCCGTGGGGTAAGACGGGTGATTGTGTGTTCTGGCAGCCGGTTTGCGATGTGGAATAAACACCCTTTCGTATAATAGCATTCATTGAGCATTGTGCCTGGGAACTCATCATGACACATGTCAGCCCCGGGCTGGGGAAGCTTCCTCCTTCTGCAGCTCAGCAAAATATTTATACAGTGTCTTCTAGTAAACCAGTTCCTCCAGGCTGCTGGGGGGAGCGGGCGCTGGAGATGCTCTTAAGGGCTGACCTTGCTCTGGGTCCCTCCTAAAACAGCGAGCGCAGCTCGGCCCCGGTCAATCTGCTGGCCAGATGGAACAGCTACTAAATTTGCTTCTCTGTTAGGTTTACTTTGTAAATGACTATAATAACCCTGCAGATTTATTGTTGCTTTAAGTAACTGGAAGTTGGAAGCTTTCGAAACAGCAGCCTGTGTACCCGGTCCTCACGCCGTACAACCGGGATGCTGATAGCGAAACCGCAGGAGCTGATGGTTGTGTTGAGCTTTGAGTCATGGGTGCTGTGTGCTCTGTGATTGTTAAGTCCTGCAGCTGCTAAGAAAAAAAAAAAACCTCAAATCTTTATTTTTTTCTTTCTTGGTTTGAGTATTTTAGAGAAACATTTTGAAAATCTTGATGCCACAGAAAAAAAAAACCCAATATGAATTTTGCCGTTGATGGATAGCCAGATGTAGGCACTGGAATGTCAAAGAGTTTGCAAGGAATAGAAATGTGTCTTTTTTAATTTCTTATTTTTTTTATTTATCCTTTTGACCTTCAGTACTGTAGGGTTTCAATGACCAAAGACTATGATAATGGTTTCTGGCTCCTGACCACTGCTGCTCATCAAAAGCCATTCCACAGTGTCCCAGTCAGTCCCTGCAGACCACAAAACCAGTTTCAACTAGAAAATCTGTGTAAGATGTACAGAAGGCTGATTGAAATGGAGCATGTTTCCAAGAATTCTTTATATTTTGGTTTGTGTAAGGTCTAAAATTTAAAATATGTTTCCCTTGCCCCAGATAGATCTCAGTAGTAATTGTAGGTGGGGAATTACAACATATATCGCTGGTTTTAAGAAGGGCCCACAAAGTTCTCTTCTTGGTTTGTGATAGTCAGGGTCCTTCTCAAAGAGCAAAACCAACAGGAACAACAGATTTGGTATTTAATTTTATAGACACAATGTTTGGGCACTGAAGCTAGACAAAGTAAGCCTAGAAAAAGGGAACAGAATCTTAGCAGAGAATAAATTGATCACTGGAGCATCTCTGCTGAGAACTGCTGCTTCTGCCACCATTTGAAGCCTTTAAATCAAGACTGTTTTCTGATTTCAAAAGAGATACTGAAGCTCAAGGACACGTAATGAGCTTGATGCAGAGCTGCCTGAGAGGTTCTGCAGCCTCTGTTCAGCAGGAGGTCAGGGCTGTCATTCATTGTGCTGTCTTCTGGTTTTAACATTTGAGGATCTCTGAAGACCATATGAGATTGTAGCATCACGTTCTAAAAACCAATTTTTAATCTTCTGGGAAATACTTATTAAAAAAAAAAATCAAGGGCCTTGACTACAGAACACCTGTTTTCCTGAAATCCTCTATCTGTAGTGCCCTGTAGATGTGAGCATGAATGTTGTTTGCCCTTCAGTCTAGGGCTAAGAATAGGAATTCCCAAGACAAATGCTGGAGTCACTGCACACCAGCTCATTGCTCTTAGGACTTGGCATCATAGAATAGCCCATGAAGCCCCCCAGGTCACACTATTTGGTTTGTGAGCTGTGCAGAAGCTCCCTGTGAAAACAAACAAGCTCTTGTGCAATTATCATGCAGTTCATGTATTTTTAATTTAACACTTCTGCATCCAGACTCGAACATCCCTCTTCTGCACATGATCATTTTTTTCTTGGAGCTTTCCCTTAAACTCCAGGTTTGGTTGTAAGAATGACACTTGCTTTTGCTGTAGGAAGGAGCAGTATATTCCAAACTGGCTTACAGGAGAAGGGAATAATTAAAAAAAAAGAGAAGGTGGAGTTGGGAGGAGGGAAATCATCTCTTCTTGAGTATGTGGTCAGATCACTGCTTGTCTACCCAAGCATCTTCTCTCTGCAACCAGAGCAGGGTCACATCTATGTCTCTCCTCCCCACAATCCTGTTCATGAATGAATGCAAAAGACTCTCACAGAGGACAGTTTTGCAAAGCAGAAAACCCAGGGTTGTCATTTCGGGTTCCTCAGAAGAGGGCTCCTGCCCAGATGGCTGATGAATTGCTTGGGTTCCTTCAGCTTTGGACCCTGTTAGTTTTGTGCGAGGAGCTCTGAGAGCTGGTGGGGTTTTATGGAGCCTAAAGGATGATTCAGCATCTTCTACCCCAGCTCAGGTCAGGCAGTTGCATTTACACCATCCTTGCAGCACCACCTCCTGGTCTGCAGCCCTGCACCAAAAAGGAGCTGGGTTGGGTTGGGGGGAGCAACACAACAGGTTTGGGGTGAGGTGTCTTTGCTAATTGCAACCTGGAAGGGGACAACCGAAACTCCCGGGTGGCTTGTGGCCAGCTACTGAGGTGATGGAGGAGCTGTGGGGTGTCAGGGGGGGGAAATCCAAGCAACCTTCACACTCTGCAGGGTTTCTGCACCCTCAGGGTGCTGTGCCTTGCACACCAGTAAGTCATCATGCTCGGGAGGTGTGGGACCACATCCTGCCCTGGCTGTGGGGCACACCCCGTGCACCCGGGCCAGCGGCTGCAACCGAAAGCAAATGTGCAGAGAGATCTGGGGATCTTGCAGACAGACTTGCTGAGCAAGGGGTGAGCCCCAGGGAAAGCAGAACATCAAGCAGGTCCCTGCCCTTGGACTCTGTGCCACAGGGGACTTTTCTCCTGCCCCACTGGCTTTGCCATGAGAGCTGCTCGGTTCTTTTACCGACTTGCCCTTGGGAAAGCTGGTGTTGGCCCTTGGGTCTGCGTGTGTCTGAGTCCACCAGTGGGTCTATTTAAAGGCATCAACTCCTCCACCAGACCTGGCCTTGCTGTTACATTAACAAGGGATGTCCTAGTTCTGAGGGATGTCTGTGCAGGACCATGCAGAAGCTGGTTTGGAGCCTGTCCCCCCCTGTTGTACACCCATACTGCCACAGCTGTCCTGCTCAGCTGCAGAGCAGACAGAAACCAGCCTCTGCTCTCTGCTGCCCAGAGCCTGTGTCTGCAGGGACAGCACTCATAAACCAGACCTGCACCAGTAAATGAAGGGCTGTTTCATCCCTGTCAAGGCCTGTAGCTATTTTTTTCTTTTATTATTCTTTTTTTTTTTCCCTGCTGGTGCTCTGGCTTTAAGCAGGAATGCTGCCCCCTTTAGTAGGTTTTATTTTTTTAATCTATTTTTTTTTAACCTCTGCTAAAGAGGTTTGGTTGCTAATTTGCTGGTTGCAATTTCAGGCTTGTGTCCTCTACAAACACTGTTTTCTACATGGAGAGATGGAAGTTTTGTACCCAGTGTAGGGTAGTTTTCACAGGCTGGATTGTCTGTTCCTGGACACATCAAAAATACAATCATAGAGTATATTGGACTGGAAGGGACCTTCAAAGCTCATCTAGTCTCTGAGCAGGGACATCTTCACTAGAGCAGGTTGCTCAGAGCCTCATCAAGCCTGACCTTGAATGCCTCCAGGGATGTGGCCTCCACCACCTCTTGCTTTGAGCACTCAAAGTGGTCTTTTTGTGAAGGTGAAGGTAGTCAGGGCTCGTTTTCAGTAGCCCTTTCTGGAAGGAGGTGCTGGACAGGGGTTTAGTGCTGCACAGTTGGTATTTTGCAGAAAATTGTTGCTGCTCTGAGATGCACCTGAGAGCCCATTGCTGATCCAGGCACGAGGGTTACTGCATCTAACCAAAGTATCTGGACAAAACCTGGGGTGTAGGTACTCTCATAAGCTTCTCTTGTTATTTCTCCCACTGATAAGTTGTAGTCAGGAGGAGAAATGACCACTGGCTGAAGATGTTTGGCCAACAGATGTTGACTTGCTGATTGTAAGTGATTTTGTTTGTTTCTTGGGTTATTTTTAAGTAGCTGCTTAATCTAAATTTCAAATATATAGCCAGTTGTGATTATTGATGGAAGAATCCTTGTGTGCTTTAAAATAATGAGGGGTTTTTTTTTGTGATCTCTTAGCTGTTTAAACAGATAGATTTCATCTCAGGTGAGGTTTCTGAAGCATTCTTCCTCCCAAGGCTTTGCCAAGCAGGAGGCTTCTTCGATCAGTAGCTGAGGCACACAAGTAATTTCTGGATCCAGGTTCTCTGTAGATTTAAGAACTGTTATTTTAATCTCTTTATGGAAAAAAAAAAAAGTAACCTGCTTTTAAAGAAAAAGAATCAGGTTGGGAGTGTTAGTGAAAATCTTTGTCCATTTTTTCTTGCCAAAGACATTTAGATTATTTTAAAAATATCACCGAATAAATGTTTTGAAGCCTGAATAGTTTCTCTTGAGCCTTGTGTGCAGCAGAAGGAGTATGAGCTCAGATTTCCTGGATGACTGTGCATATATAGATATATATCCACCTTCTTTGCTAGGGATGTGAGACCAGGCTTTGGAAAATATTTATTTCCCTTGAAAGCTTCAGTATTTGGCCCTTGTATCATTTCCTTAATGCCATTTCAACTTGAAGCCCTGATGAGCTCAGCTGTGAAGTGCTAAAGGTGTCTTTGGTCACCAGCGTGAGCTCATTTCTAATTAAACAGAAGCTCACACTTTATT
Source organism: Heliornis fulica (assembly GCA_013399135.1). Lineage (NCBI taxonomy): Eukaryota > Metazoa > Chordata > Aves > Gruiformes > Heliornithidae > Heliornis > Heliornis fulica. Next base: position 461,191 of record VXBZ01004564.1, on the reverse strand, counting down.
TCATTAGAAGCATAATAATAAATGTACACATAATTAGCTGATTCTTAATTCATTACCTATTAGAAACAGAATCCATATAGGAGATTATGTTCTAATCATTATTTCTAATCATTATTTCTAATCATATTAGGATTAGAAAGCCGAGTTTTGTGGCACTGAAGTGATCTTGTTCTCCTCATCTAAATTAAAATGTCATTTTGCTTAAGGCTTTGATGGGATAATTTATCTGGTCTGTGGATATGATACACAGTTTTTCCTGAAAGGTAGCCAGGAGGTTTCACTGCACCCAAGATCCTTTTCCCTTTGATCTGGGGTAAGTTCTGTATCTCTTTTGTCAAAACTGGTGAGGCTCAGTGTCAGCTCTCCCTTTGCCAGCTCCATCTGCAGGTGCCTTCACTGGGCAGATTTCAGTGCTCAATTAAATATTAATAAGAGTCACAAAAATTGAGTTGCTTCTCATGAACAGGTGGATGTTGCAAGCACCAATCTCATGTTTTAGCTCTCCTGTTGACACATTGCAGAGGCCCCAAACAGATCTTCATTCCCATGCTGGGCACTTCAGATAGTTTTGCACAGTTGGTTGGCAGTGGGGGTGAGATCTGAAGTCTCCAAGAGCAGATTCTTCTCGGATGTATCTTCCTGCTCATCCTTCATTCCAAGGCCACACATGACCTGCAGCCATCAGGCAAGATGTTGGCCTGGACTCATGGCTTTGTACTCCATGTTTGTGTCTCACAGTGGATTCCTGTTTGGAGCTCTCAGACCTTTACAAGGAAGGAAAATGTAAGGACATGGTGTTGTGTGAAGAAGCCTGGAGACTGTCCTGGTTTTGGGTGGCATAGTTAACTTTCTTCCTAGCAGCTGGTACAGTGCTGTGCTTGGGATTTAGAGTCAGAATAACAGTGGTGACACATTGATGGTTTGGTTGTTGCTGGGCAGGATTTACACCAGGTTCTCCCACTGCCCCACCAGCAAGGGGCAGTGCTGGGTGTACCAGGAGCTGGGGATGCAGCCAGGACATCTGACCCTGACTGTCCAGGGGGCTGTTTCACACCATATGGCATCATGCTCCCTATAGCACTGGGGGAAACTGGCCAGGGAGGACCGTGGCTTGGGACCAAACTGGGCATCGGTGACCTGTGAGTGGTGAACAGTTGTGATCTGTCTGTTATTTTTATTTTTCCTTTTCTGTCCCACTAAACCATCTTTATCTCAGCCCACTTTTGTTCTCTGTTTCTCCCCCACACCCCACTGTGCAGGGGCAGCAAGCAATTGGCTCTGTGGTCATTTTAGCTGCCTGCAGGGTGGAACCACAGCAGAGACAGCAAGGAAGGGCCGGGTAGTACCAAACCTCCTGGTTTATAAATTGTTTTTTTGAACTAGAAATGCCTTTATATCCCAGGCCTGAGCAGAACTCTCCAGATCTCCAGCTTCCCCATCCAAAACCACCCCAGCTCTCTTGCAGAGCCACAGCAGCCCTTGGGAAGCAGCGGGTGCTAAGCAAGTATTTGGTCTGGCTGCATCCCTGTGTAGGAGTCGGAGATGAGGAATTTTTGATTGATACTTTAATCCAATTGGATTTTTAAAAAAAAGCAGAGACTCTCTGGTGTGGAGGAGATCCTGTCTGGGGTGGGGAAGATGTGGAAAATCCTGCTCTGGGTTTTCTCTCATTCCCCCAGTGAGTGCTGGTGCTGTGGATTCCTGAGGAACAGGTTTACGAGGGGAAAAACCAGAATAGATGGACACGGAGCCAATGGGGTCCCTACATAAATATTTGCACTCATCTACATGGAGTATCTGTTAATAAGAGGCCAATCACCTGGAAATTAATCAAAACACATTCTGGTTCTCATTAAATGCTGCTTCATTTCACTGGCATAAGGTGTATTTTTGTATGTGCATACAAGGGAGTTTTGTGGCGCTTGTGATGACAAGGAAGCAAACACTGTCCAGGCTTGATTCTTTTCTTCCTACAAAACTAACAACATTCTCTCCAAACTCAGTCATGTTTTTTTCTTTCTTTCCTGTTAAACAAATGTATATCTTGACTTTAATTTTTTTCTGCTTTTTGTGACTTGGCTTGGCCTTTACTGGCAATCCGAGAGCTCGAAAACGTGACATTTTCACAGAATCATGGGATCAAAGAACGCTTTAGGTGGGAAGGGACCTCAAACCCCATCTAGTTCCACCCCCCTGCCATGACAGGGACACCCCACACCAGCACAGGGTGCCCCAAGCCCCATCCAACCTGGCCTTGAACCCTGTCAGGGATCCAGGGGCAGCCCCAGCTTCCCTGGGCACCCTGTGCCAGGGCCTTCTGGAAGGATTTATCCCTTATATTTAATATTAATCTCCTCACTTTCAGTTTAAACCCATTGCTCCTTGTCCTATCACTCCACTCCCTGATCAACAGGCCCTCTCCAGCTTTCCCCCTGGACCTCCATGGTGTGAGGAGCACCAGGGTCTTCCAGCAGCATCATGGCTCTGCACCCTTCCTTTGTTTGCAAGGAGCTTGTAATGTGGAATCATTAATCCATGTATATGTGTGTGTGTGTGTGCACAAATGTCAGCACTATATATATACACATATATATATTATCCTTCTGAAGAGGGGCTTGATGCATGTTGCTGGAGAGGAGAAAGTCAATGAGCTGCATGATCTATCGTGTTGTTGGGAGATCTGCTTCCACCTGCCCAGTGTTCTGGCAGCTCTGCTCTGCCTTGCAATATATTTATCTTCAGAAAATTGCTTTAATTAATCTGACTCCTCTACCCAGTCCCCTGCCATGTGAGGAAAACACAGCACAGTCTTTATCAAGGAAGATTTTTGAGATGAGGGTGGCACTGGGGGCAGGCAGGCACTTACTCCCTGTGTGTAATGTGTTTTTCTGGGTTGTTTTCACCATATCTGTTATGTCACAAAATATAACTGAATTTCAGTATATGCCTCCAAAGAGTCAAGACTGTTCCTGTAAATAGGAGGTTGCCAGGCTGGAGATAGGACCAGAAGCTGGTTTTGCCTGTAGGGAATAAAAGGACCATTTTTTTTTTCCTCTTTCTGACTTTCTTTTCATTGAGGGTAGGAAAAACCCCATTGTCTTTGGTCCTGAATCAGTGGGGGAAGTTTCCTTGTTGTATTATTTCCACTGAGATTCCAGGGTTTTTTATTTTCACTGTCACTTAAACACAAATCTTTCAGCATCTCCTCTTTTTTTTTTGTTAAATCAGCTACAGACTGGCATAATGCAGCATTGTGTATTGAAGCTGTGGCCAGAAAGTAACAAACTACTTAGTCAGGTCTGATTTATTTTCTTTTTCTTATCAGGAGCTGCAGACAGATTCAGTAATTCCCCCATCTCCATCCTGCTCTTGCATCATCCTAATTCCAGGAATTAATAATGATTTTGTATTTCTACAATGTCTTCTGTCCTGATGGGGTATCAGAGCACTTTGGTGGTTAATTCAGTGCATCACTTCTGCTGCTGGGATACTGTGGGTGGTGAGAGGGCAGAGGGGTGACAGCATATGCAGCAGCTGTGCACTGTAATGCTGGGCAGCAAGGGAAGGGAAACCTCTGGTCAGTGTGGGAATCTCAGGCTGTGGTTGCCCAAAAGGGCTTATGGCATCTTTAATGATCAGTCCTTGGATTTCAGCCTCCCAGCCTGGGGCACTGATGGAGCTGCTCCTCCTGGGAAGGGCTGGATTTCCCTGCAGACCTCCCAGCAAAGTACCAGCATCTCCTGGATCCTGGTGCAGCCAGAGGGATGTGGTGAGGCCATGACCTGAAGTGATGAACACTTTGCAGCAGCGGTGGGGGTTACCCCCAGTGATCTGGGGGAGCAAGACTGGAAAATATAAGCTTGGTTTTTTTTGCTGTGTGGAAAAGAAAGCTGCTGTCTCCTGTCTCCAAGCCTCTGGGCAAAGTGCACTTACACAGGCTGAGTAAGTCTTGGGTAGCATGGGGGGTGCATGGCTCAGATGGAGTCTGTACCAGTGTTATCACAGTGATAGAACACTCTGCAGAGCAAAGCTCAGATCCTTTGGCTCTGCCTGGCTCCTTTGTGCAGCAGGTTGTCACTGTCACTTGCTGGAGGCAGCAGCACAGAGCCTGTGCTGGAGCTGGGCAACCATGGACAGAGGGGGGTTGCCCACCACTGTCTGCTTTGCATTGCCAGGAGCTTTGTGGGGGTGCATGGTGTGACTGTGTGTTGCACTGATTTATGATGGGGTTGGTGTTTGGGTTTTTCTGAGGGGAAGGGGCTCCTCTGGACATGTACCAGGACCTAAAGACATGGAGGTCCTGTGGTGGGTTCAGAGGAGGGCAACCAGGCTGGAGCAGGGTCTGGAGAACAAACCTGAGAAGTGGCTGAGGAAGATGGGGGGAAGGGGGGGNCTGGGTGTATTTAACAGATGGGAGATGAGGTGCTCAGGGATGTGGTTTAAGAGAGGACAGGGATGGTTGGACTTGATGAACTAAATGGTCTTTTGCATCCTGGGGATTCTGTGAATTAAGGACAGAGAGGTCCATTCATACAAGCCTAAACATTGTGGTTTAGTGGTCATGAATGACTTCTCTCTTCTCCCTTTGTGTATGATCCCTGTGTCCTCTCCTCCCTTCTGCCCTCATAGCTCACTGGGATCATGGCTCAGTGAGGGCGGGCTGTGGATGGATTCAGCATCTCACCTTCGGTCCTGTGTCAGCACCATGTTGTCTAAACCTAGAGCAATGGTGAGCTGCATGGTATGAGCATTTATCAACCTTTACCCCACTCTTCTTCACTTGAGTGGGGCATGAAAAAAAAAATCAAGCTGAGAGGGCAAAGTTTTTCATGTTTTTGGTGGAAACTTTCTGCTGAGCGTGTGTTAGTGCTGCTGAAGCTGTGGAGCAACGCTGCGGTGAGGAGACCCGTCAGTCACAGCTGTGGGGAGCTCTGGAGGTTGTAGCCTACATGCTTTTGGCTTATTTCAATATTGTAGATGTTGAATGTGATACTCCAGAGTTTCCTGGCTGCCTTTCAAACGCCTCTCACCTCTACCAGTGACTGGCATTTCAACTCGGAGAGGGTACGGCCTGTGATGCATTCCAAAAGTCTGCTAAAACCCTGTAGATCTGTTTTCTCAGGGAGGGAAGTGACAAAACCCCACAGATACATAGACTTTTTTTTTTTCAGGTCTAAACCAGAAAAAAAAACCCAACTATGTATGGACTAGCTGAAAAAAAAAACATGAACACCAGTGTCAGGCTGTCAGCAACACATTGCAGAGTGGACCTGCCACTCATGGGTGAGTTATAACAGTTCCAGCATCCATCTCTTTCTGCCCCTGCTCTGTGCCATCCCACTCCATCCCCCTCTGTGCCATCCAGGCAGGTCATGAGGTGCTACCACTGCCCACAGCGGAGCCTTGGCTTGAACAGGAGGTTCTCCCACTCCCAGCTCTGCTGCTTTTGGGTTTGTGTTGTCCTGTAGCATCTGTAAGAACATCTTCATCTGTGGCAGCAAGGGATGATGGAACCCAGGGGATGCCACCTCTGAGCTGCTCACTGTGCATAGAGACATGGAATTGTTAAGGTTGGAAGAGACCCCTAAGATCATCCAGTCCAACCATTAACCCACCGCCACCAAGTCTACCCTTAGACCATGTCCTCAAGCACCGCATCTCCCCGTCTGTTAAACCCCTCCAGGGATGGGGACTCAACCCCCTCCCTAGGCAGCCTGTTCCAATGCTTGAGGACTCTCTCAGGACAGAAGTTCTTCCTAAGATCCAACCTAAATTTTCCCTGATGCAGCTTGAGGCCATTACCTCGAGTTCTGTCACCTGTTACTGGGGAGAAGAGACCAACCTCCACCTCACTGCACTCTCCTTCCAGGTAGTTGTAGAGAGCAATAAGGTGTCCTCCTCTCCTCCTCCTGCATTACTAAGCACCCTCCGCTGCCCAGCTCTGCCATCTCACGTCCATGTCACTCGAGGAGCAGCTGGGTTTGCAGAGCTGAAGGGTGGAAAACCAGAACTCCAGTGTTACCCTGCACAAATTAATTCATCAGGGAAAAGACTATAAATCATTGGAGAAAAGGGCATCAGGCTGGCTGTGTGTACGAGCTGGCATCCAAAGGATGGCAAACCAAAGGCAGTGGAACCTCAGCAGTTGCTTCTGTCTTGTCAGTTAAAGGCAGAGCTGCTGGAGCACTGTGTGCTGTTGGTGTGATGTTAGTGAAGATAAGCAGAGAGGTGCAGACGTTCAGGAGCAGATGCTTCATGTGCCAGTGTGAAGAGCAGGAGCCTTTCTGTGGGCTTGGGATCAATGATAACACAGCTCACAGCCCCCAGTGACCCCCTCTCCCAGTGAGAGATGTTTGTATGCAGATGTGTCCTGTAACGTTTCCTCTCCCTGATTCTGTATTCAAAGCAAATTGGAAGCTTTATGTGATGTCAGCTTCAGTGATCACTTTGTCATTTTAGGAAGGTTATACAATAATCTTGGAGTCTGTTTTAATTTTATTTTCCTTAAGTTTTATTGCATTTTGCTTAATTGCGTCTGCTTTATTGTTAATGAGACAAAAAGCAGTTTGTGTAATAGCTCATGGAGTAAAATCATCAAGGAGCAGAGATGGAATTTGCATGTTAAAAGTTTCTTTTTATTGTTTTCATTGTCTTCAAATTCTCCATTTGGTTTTGTTCAGTCCTACAAACCTGCTGTGCCCTGTGGGCAGCATCACTGACCACGTGTCTGGGCCATGGCAGAAGGATGTTCTCCATGGTACCTGTACTGTGCCAGGGCAGTCACTGCCTGGGCACCCAGGCAGTCCTTCATTCCTGGCCACTTCTGCCATCAGCCACAATCAGCTGAACCTTCTTATATTTGTGAAATGCACCAAAGTTCTTCATTTTGCCTGTTGTAGAATGGCTTCAACTCCTGCAGTAACCAGCTGTGAGAAAACCAGAGGCTGAGAAAACCACAGCTGACAAGCCTGTGGCATGTGTTGCTTTTTTTCTTTTTAATTTATTTTCATTTTTTACCTTAGAGAAGCCTGAGGGGAATACTGCTCTCAGGATGCCCATGAAGTGCAAAAGAAATGGGAAAGAAAATTATATTATTTCACCTGGAGCCTAATGCAAGAAGTGAGGACATGCAGGCTTGTGCCTGGCACCCTGCTGCTGTGCTGAGTCCAGATGTTGCTGCTCTCTCCAGTCTGGAACATCTCTGCAGAGCTTTCCCTGGGTCTTTATGAAGAAAAATTGCATGAATTAATTCATCAGGAAAAAAATTATAAGTTGTTGGAGAAAAGGGCATCAGTCATGATTTCCTCTGCCCCTTTTCTGTCACTCAGTGCTGTTTTGCATAGTGATTAGCTCATCATCTAATTCACATAGCTGCAGTCTTACCTGTTGGGTAGCCCCTTACTCCTTATGGACAGCAGATGGTCCAGATGTGTGAGAGGGAGCCAGGACCTGGGACTTGCTGCATGTTGTCCCAGGGTAAAACCAAATAGGAAAAGCTGATTCTATGAATCTGAATCCATAAGTGCTGGGACAAACTTCTAGTTAGGTGGTTTATTTGGGGTCCATATTTTTGCACTGGGTACTGACATCACTGCTGCCTGACTGCCACACAGATTTTTGTGTCTCAGGTAAAGACAACACAGCTCTCCTGGGTTCTGGACCTGGTGTGTATTTGCATAGGGCTTGACAAGATGTGTGCAGTGAGCCTGGACTCCTACATATGCAAAACAGCATCGCCCTGACCTCACCGCTGTGACTGGCTGCAGACTAGCTTGGCTTCGGGGCCACAATGGGAGGAGGGACCCTCTCCTGGCCCCAGTGGCTGCTTGTAGTAGGTCTTTTCAAAGTGGAGCCTCATGCTCTGAAACAGCTTTGAACGTGGTGTGGAGAGCTGGCCTGGTATCTCAGGGCCAGCCTGGCTTCAGCTGTGGTTCATCTCTGAACTTCCCGCACTGCGCTTCCTTCTGCTCGCCCCAACCCTCGGGTTCACCAGGCAGTGAGAGGAGCCTGTTCCTCAGGGCAGGAGAGGCAGAGCAGAGACTAGCTGCAGATACAAGCTTCCACCCTCCAACTCATGGCAGTGGAGCCCACTCTTACCAGTAAATAAAGGGAACTGAGATCAGTTTTCTGGACCCAGGGGCCAGTGACATGGAAGGACCTCACTACATCTCAGTGTCTAGGCTTTGTGTGTGCTGGAAGCACACATTTTGCTTCTCCCACAGCAAAATAATGTGGGATACTCCCATATCTGCCTGGGTTTTGCATTATACCTCCCCTCCCTGCTGGCCAGGTGGGTTTTGCACAAGGGGAATGGAGAAATGAGCATCCAGCATGCAGCAACTCTTGTGCTCATCAAGACTGTTCAGATGTGGCTGTGTGCATCCATGGAGGAAAGGTGAGGGGGGGCTCTGAGGAGAGGTTCATCAATAAGTCAGGGGAGGGGCAAGGGAAACCATTTTCAGCTGATCTCTACAAATCCTCCTGGCCATGAGACCAGGGACTGTGGTATTGACTAAAACCTCATTCCCCACTGATTCACCCTGCAATTATGAAACGGAGCAGAAATCATAAACTCCATCTGAACTGTAGTTGTTCCTTTCTTCTTCTTCTTTTTTTTTTTTTTTTTTACATTAGCCACTTCTGTGGTTTGAAAACTATGTAGAAACATTTTGGAAGGTTTCTCCAAACATGAGTTTAACCATAAGTCTCATCAGAGGGAACATACTATTGGGGAAAGGCAATTACTGCTGGAGCTGTATGCAAGACACATCACCTTGGAAACAGTCACCATCTCGCCAATAGCTGGCTTCCCACTCTTGGTTTGGCAGGTCTGGAGTGTTCAATTCAGATGGATTTTGAAAGAATCACTATGCAGCAGCACTTTCAAAATATTAGTTTACTAATGACTTTCTTGCACCAACGAGCCCGTGAGAAGCGAAAGTAGCGGAGATTTTTACAGTGCTCTGGAGGAGATGTGATGGTGATGCACATAATCCCACTTCACAGTCACGAGCTTCAAATGATTCTTGAGGGTTGGCTTAAACATTGTAAGAGAACTTGGTTTTCTTGAGTTTTGTTTGCAAGAAAAGAGGATTCATTTCACTCCAAATATAAGAAAAACCCCAACAAACCATCTGGAATGTGAGTGGTATATTGGTGTGACCTTCCTGTCTGCAGGAGCCTCATTTCAAATCTCAGTTGTGTTTACTGATGGGAATGACATGCAGAGATTTCACAGATTTCACAGGATTGTAGGGGTTTGAAGGGACCTCCAGAAATCAACAAGTCCCACCCTCTGCCAGAGCAGGTGCCCCAGAGCAGGTCACACTTGTCGGTGTCCAGATGGGTCTGGAATATCTCCAGAGAAGGAGACTCCACAACCCCCTGGGCAGCCTGTCCCAGGGCTCTGTCACCCTCACTGTGAAGAAGTTCTGTCTCATATC